>OY728123.1:519785946-519815946 GCA_963277665.1 Viscum album | reverse complement strand
TCTGTATGATAGATATGGAGATAATACCCCAACATAATAAAAATTAACTTGATAGACTTGACATGAAAATAGATATTGAAAATGATAAAGGTGAAAGAATCACTTAAACATTCGGCAGCCTAACGACACCACATAAACATTCTGAAAATGAAATGATGAGAGAAAGAGGGGGTATATCATCATATGAACATGAAAAGGACAGTAGGATGAATATAAAAGAACACCCCCAACATAAGAACATGGGTTATTAAAGAAATGACATAAATGAGAGTAATTGAAAAGAAAGAGAGAGGTAAGATCCCTTACCTTTAAAAGTAACTTCGAAATCATGATTTTTGGGACCTTGGGAGGCTTGAGGGCACCTTGGGAAGACTCCTTGGGAGGTAAGAAGACCGGAACTTCATTCAGGAGGATTTTGGAATGGAAATGATGAGATAATGTCTTGGTATTTATAGGGAAAGTGAGGGGACAAGGCATTAATGCCCAAGGGACACCTCATTGGTGGTATTGGCAAAACCATGGGCTAGCCCAGGGTATTTTCCCATGTTATTGGCCATGTGGGACACCTAATACATTATCATACTATTAATAAGTTCACCATATTTATTACATACACAATACATCATTTAATGATGTCATTAAACACTCGTAACTTAAAAACATTATTTTCACCATTCATCGAAAAATCATCTTTCTCAGAAAAATCCCAGATTTTCACCTTAACCAAATATCGATGCTCTGATTTCAACAATGAACTCCAATTTATGAAAATAATTTTCTAAGTATTTTTAATTTAATTTTTAAATAAATACACAATTCACCGAAAATTCATTTTTTTCAAAAAAATCCCTAAAAATTATCTTCACATAATATTGATGCTCTGAGTTGAAAAATGAAATCCATTTTACAAAAATAATTTAATAAATAATTTTAATTTAATTTTTAATAAAAAAATACGATTCAAATGAAAAAACTAATACTTGACTAAAAATATCGGAAACAGTTATTTACCTATTTTATCGAATCACATTACCTAATCACGGTGCCTGGATTATATTAATACTTTCTTTAAGTGATATTACTAATCCATTTGGTCACATTAATAATCCTAAGCATAAAATCACTCTTCATAATGTACTATTCATCAAAAATTAAGTTGACCTTATTAGACTCTAAATTTCGTACTGAACATAATTGTAGAAGACTATTTTTTGAAAATCATTACACCTAATTAATTATTTAAGGTTTACATAAATATTTTTAAATATACTTTTTCTAGAATTAATCAAAAATATGCAAGCTATATTTATCCAGACATTTGAAAATTCACAAACTTCATCATAAGAATAAATCACAATTTTTATTTAAGTCAAAGGATTACACAAGGCTGTTACAGTCTCGTTACATATCCCCTTATAACACTAGCATATGACCTAAGAGTAAGTTGTTCTAGGGTGATAGAATCTTGGGGTGGCTTGACCAACATTGCATGAGTAGTAATTTCTATCAGTTTGAACTTCTCGTGAAGGCGATTCCGTTCTAGCTTTACACGGTGAAGTTCAGCTTGGGTTTGGTCCAGAGCAAAGCCCAGTGGTGCTACCTCCTTACCAAGTTCTGTTATATGGGCTTCAATTGGCCCAAGAATACTGGATGATACCATTGAATCTTCTTTCTATATTAATTAATCAAGATCACATGTATTTAGAGACAATAATCTCAACATTTAGTTTCCAACGGTTATATTGACCAATGGTCATATAATAGTCAAAACCCAACGGTCTCATTTTAATTATACTCATGTTATAAAATGAAAAAGTTTTGTTGATTATAAAATGAAATAACACAGAAAAATACAAATAATTATTTATTCATAATTTCAGGTCGTTACAATCATTCCCCCTTCAGAATTTGGGTCCTCACAATTTTTCAAATTGGGCTTGGAAATTTCATTGAAAGTCCCACATTGGAATAAGAGTCAGTAACACTATTACTATAAAAGAAATAAAGGGAAGTACAAATGTAACCTGAGTTAACTCATACTAATATTGCATGTATGAAAACATGGACATGGAAGATAAAAAAAGGGTCATGTTCTGAGGCAGAGTGACAGAAAACATGATTAGGAGATAGTTAACCACAAGAAAATCACAAATTTATGATGTGTGTAAATGGTCTTTGATTACCCAGTAGGAAACGTAAACCAAAAATGTTTTTGTGTTTTACGTTCCATTTCAAATTTTTGAGGAATTCATTTACTACATATAATAATAACACAAGGAAATATACTTACCTTCAAGTGGAGTTTCATCATTTAATAATTTTCTACCAAAACTAATCTTTTCTCCAAATGATGATCATTCAAAAAACACTTGGGCTCATCAAAAGAACAAGAATCATCTTCTAGTGAATCACATAATCCACAAAAGACAAACTATATATTTATTCTATCTTTAAAAATTATCCCAAAAACAGAAAGGGTTAGATAAAACAACTCTTCAAAAGAAAGAACCACATAGGAAGGGAAACTATTTTAGATATTAAAAATTCCATAGTACTACCCAGAGTTCATCATAGACCATTCCATAAATAACTATCCTTACAATTACTCAAAATAAACCAAACTATGATTGAAACACAAATACAAGAAGGATTTGATAACATAGTCTTCCAAGATAAACATTATCGTTCATCTCCAAACAACATCAACCACTCCTAACATCTTATAACAAAAGTAACTAACCTAATCATATTTTACCCAAGATAGCTTAATCCTTTCCATAAGTAACCTAAATTACTATAAGTTCACATTAAATTCATTGATTCTTCAAAATATAGGTCAACCTTTAGTCCTCAAAGAAACTACCGTAGTAATCTATTTACCTCGATCATATAGGGTTCTCAAAATAGTGAACATCTTCCAAAATAATATTCATCTTTTAATCCCCTAATCACCTTTTTTAAAGAAGAACAGCTTCACTACATCATCATGTGGTTCATAGCAATAGATGTTTTCCTTAATGATATAAAAACATCTTAGGTAGTGACTCTATGTTCTTAGAAAACATTAAATATATGCTCATACGACACGAACTAAAATACAACATGACATAGACAATTATTGCAAAGAAGTTACATGGACTTTAGTCATCATGATCTATCTTGGCATAGGACTTTCATTGTTTCCTTGTCCTTGAAGATTATTGATGCTCATCATGCTTCTCATCCCTTCCAAGAGAGCATTGCCTTTCATAATGTCCAACTTCTCCACATTTACCACATTGAATAGTATAAGGTACATTATATTGAACCTTATCTCCATTCATCACATTATCCATTTTTTTAAAGCAATTGGATACTTTATGCCCTATCTTCACACACATAAAGCATCTCTCGGTTCCTTTATGTCATTCTCCTTAGTGCCTCTTCCCACACTTTTTTTGCCAAAAAAAAAAGAAATTGGGTCTTCTTTCCCTTATCAACTTTATCAGATGATCATCCATGAGACTTCGTCTTCTTCTTCCTTGAGGAAGTTCGACATTCAACTATGTACCAATTATTAATTGTGATTTTTGATAGCTGGTTTGGCACAATCACAATATGTTCCACTTGATCTCTCATCATCACTGTCACATTAAAAGGGAAATCGTCACATTTACTATTAAATGGTTTTTTTGGACATGTTCTTCCATTTCCCGCCATTAACTAAGGAAAGAAAGTATAATTAGAGGCTTAAATACTTAGTCAATAATCATGAAAAAGAAACTTTAATCATAGAAGGATAAACTTGTAGAAGAAAATTATATCCTGACTTGTGATCCCCTAGGTTCCAAACTAGGTTATCCAGGATCATATATTCTTATCTAAATCATTATTTTATTTTATATTTTTTCCTTTAATAATGGTTCATACGAAACATATGAATTTACCAAAGCATACCCCTTGGGAGTGTCGTAACCAAGAGTGCAGAAAGTGTCATTGTTATGTACCCATTCCCATTCGATTTTATCTCAATGCGGTGTTTTTGGGTTTTATCCCTATGTACATCTATACCAGAGCCACCTCTACCTGGTTGTATCCGAATAGGGATGTATTTTCTTGGCAACCCCTTACTCAATACTCACCAAAACACCAGGAAGATTTCCAATATTTAATCTTTTCTATAGGGTTCTTCCTAAATTTTCCATATCCTAATTTCCACAAAGAACTAAATTATCCTTTGATACCAACTATATCATCCCACCTTTTTATCACAAAAACATTCATTACATTATACAAAAATGACGATCTTTAAGGTTTAGTTTCTGGGAAACCAGGAACATAATACATGACAACAAAAAAGAATTCTTCCAAAATACGTGAAAGGATTCATCATTTGTTCTTCCTAAGTTCATTACAACGTCTCATAACCTGGTAGAATACATCAAAGGAAAGGGTGAGCAGAAGGCCGAGTAAGGGAAACAAGGGAAACATTTTACATGAGAACTTGAGATCCCTCAAAAGTCATGAAAAATAACTTTAAGGAATGAGAAAGAGATCATGAGGCATATCATAATAAAAATAACGTGTTTCATAACATGAGTATTTTTCTACAAAATTTAAAATAGACAATAATTTCCATTTCACCAAGGTCAATCACCGAGGTTTCATTAAAAATTACCAAGTTTATTCACCAAGGCGTCGTTAAAAATGATCATCTCTAGAGATTAAGTCTTTACCCAATGCATTGGAGCGCTATCAGGGTGCACCCGTAATTTTCCTTTATTATCATGTGAACCACATATATCATTATCAATCACTTAATAAAAAACCCATATATCATAAAACAAATGGGTTTCATTTCACAGTCAAAATGTTTCAAAAACTACTTTAAAGACATGATCTTTTTGTCACTTTAAAACCACGAAAAAGGAAATCGGGTTTCATGTATGTAAATCCCAAAATTTAAAATAGAAAATTTTGATATACATGTGAATAACCCTATAGAAGAAAGAGATTTGAGTATTAACATAATAAAATAAAAGAATTTTAGAAAAAGAGAGAGGCATTTTGAGACTAAAATTCTACAGCATAATGGCTATGTTACAGGGTTTTAGAAAATATTGAAAAGAGAGGGGACATGGGTCACCCACTCATAAATGATCCATAAAATAGTAGAGGGAAATAATATAATGGATATATTAAAATGGTAATAAAATTTGAAATAAATACCATATGAAATGAAAAACATTGAAGGAAGACAAAAATAAGATTTCTCGTATGCAAATTTGGCAGCCGAACGACGTCACTTGAAACTTAAAAAAATGAATTGATGAGATCATATAGGGTCTATAATCATATGAAAATAAAATATCAGTATGATATCTATAGAGATAATACCTCAACATAATAAAAAGGAACTTGAAAGACTTGACATGAAAATAGATCTTGAAAACATGAAGGGTGAAAGAATCCCTTAAAAATTCGGCAGCCAAACGGTGCCACTTAAACATTGTTAAAATGGAATGATGAGAGAAAGAGGGGTTCTATCATCATATGAACATGAAAAGGAAATTATGATGAATATAAAAGAATACCCCCCAACATAAGAACATGGGTCTTAAAATAAATGACATAAACGAGAGTACTTGAAAAGAAAGAGAGAGGTAGGATCCCTTACCTTAAAACGTAACATGGAAATCTCGAAGTTTGGGGCCTTGTGAGGCTTGAAGGCACTTTGTAAGGACTCCTTGGGAGGTAATGAGGCCCTAAATTCGTTGAGGAGGATTTTGGAATGGAAATGATGATAGAATGGCTCGATATTTATAGGAAAAGTGAGGGGACAAGGCATTAATGGCCAAAGGACACCTCATTGGTGGTATTGGAAAAACCATGGACATTCCCGTGGTATTTTCCCATGGTTATGGCCACTTGGGACACCTCATACCTTATCTTACTATTCATAAGTCCACCATGTTGATTACATACTAAATACATCATTTAATGACGTTATTAAACACCTGTAACTTAAAAACAGTATTTTCACTATTCATCGAAAATTCAACTTTCTCATAAAAATCCCAAAATTTAACCTTAACCAAATAACGATGCTCTGATTTCAAAAATGAACTCCATTTTATGAAAATAATTTTTTAAATATTTTTAATTTAATTTTAAAATAAATACACTATTCACTGAAAATTCATTTTTTTCAGAAAAATCCCCAAAAATCACCTTAACATAATATTGATTCTCTGAGTTCAAAAATGAAATCCATTTTATAAAAATATTTTTATAAATATTTTTAATTTAATTTTTAATTAAAAAAGACTATTCACTTGAAAAAACGAATACTTGACTAAAAATTTCTGAAACAATTATTTACATATTTTATTGAATCACATTACTTAATCAAGGTGCCTATATTCTATTAATACTCTTTTAAGTGATATTACTAATCCATTTGGTCACATTACTAATCCTAAGCATAAAATCACTATTCATAATTTACTATTCATCAAAAAATAAGTTGATCTTATTAGACTCTAAATTTCATACTGAACATAATTGTAGAAGATCATTTTTTGAAAATCATTACACCTAATTATTTATTTATGGTTTACATAAATATTTTCAAATATACTTTTTCTAGAATTCATCAAAAATATGCATATATATTTATCCAGACATTTGAAATTTCACAAACTTCATCATAAGAAGAAATCACAATTTTTATTTAAGTCAAAGGATTACATGTCCCATACATAGCTTATTTTAAATGTATTTTTATTTTAATTTCCATTAATGCTTTATTTTGGGGGGCTTCCAAAGTTTTTATGGAGAATATGTGAGTTTTCATGAATTGGGCCAAACCGTGAGCCCAATTTCAGATTTAAAAATAAATTTTGTTTCTTTTATAACATATTAATTTTTTAATATTTTTCACTCATTACAACTCCTAAATGTCCTCCCATGATATATTAACACCAAAGTGAAAATTTGGATCCTTTGGAAATCCATAACCAAGGTGTATATGGGTTTTTACTTAAGGGATTGGACCTGCCCGAAAGCCCAATTCCAGTTTTAAAATGAAAATTTGAGTAATTAATAACTTATTCATTTTTAATGGGTTTTTTAGTGATTCAAAGCCCCAAACATGCCCAATGATCCCAGCCGCGTGTCCAATATCCTCCCACCCTCTTTTCAGCTCATTTGCATCGCGGTTTAGGTCAATACCTCTGAAGAACTCAATTTTCGGGCAGATTTATAAAGGTAATTTGTTTCCTTCATAACTCCTTCAATTATTACTCTATTTACCCAATTAAAATTCCTAAATGATCTCACTATCCTTGTTAAAACCTCCCTTTAAGGTTTGAGTATTTTTAAAATCAGATACTGGTATTTTTCAGGACGATTTCTACAAGATATTTTAAGTATGTTGTTCTCCTCCTTTCTTCTTTCAATTTGTTTAGGGTTACATACAATGTACTTAGGGTTTCTTCCATTATCGTTGAGGTTCCTAATGTCCAGGAAGTAGGGTATAAAAATTAGGGTTTTATCTTGTGTTTCATGGTCTGAAATTATGGTTTTAGGTCTAGTTTACCTTCCTTGAGGTGCGGCGGTGGTGCGTTTGAGTTTTCGCACAAAGGATTCAAGGGTTTCCTTGGTTTTGGTAGGTGATTCCATTGTGTATGAAATCATTGTGAATTGGATACTGTTTTTATGGTATTTTCATGATTATTAAATTTTATTATTTCTGAAAAATATAGATTTAGTGGTGTTTGTATTTAAAATGAATCCTAAATGCCAATTTCATGTGAAATTGGGAGTTTTTCATAGAAATGTTTTATTAGTTTAATTGGGGCTACCCTATAAGTAACTAGTTGATTTTATTGAACTATAATAGGGATAAATATACTGTTTTTAATGATTTCCCTTGTGTTTAATTCTGAAAAACCTGGTTTTAATGGTGTTTGTGAACCACATGAAATTCTAAGAGTTGTGTTGTGTAAAAATGGAGACTTTGCAAGGATGTCGTTTCTTGAACCATATGGGGCTTCCCTAAAAATGATTTTGTGTTTTAACTAAAATTTATTAGGATTCCCTTTATGTTTTGGAAACTTAAAAATGTGCACATAGTATGCAAGTGAGGTTTATAAGGAGTTTTGTGTCCGAAACACTACGATATTTTGAGGAATTGTTTTATAAAAAATATAAGCGTTTTGTTGCGTGTTTTAAGTTGTATAAAATGATATAGCTACTGTATTGGTTTTTCTTGACTAGTAATGGTGTTTTATATGAAAATTTATTTATGTTTCATGTTGAAATTGATTGACCACAAAAGGGGAAGCCCGGTTACCTAGGTGTGGTGGATTTGTACCAGTACGGCTAGTGGACCGGATGGGTTTTGTCCCTGTTTCACATAGCATTTGGATAAAGACAACTCTAACTAAAATATGTGGATGATTATTGGGGACCACTAGGTTATGGGTATGTTCCCTACTAGTGGCCCATGCACGAGAAATGATTTCTCTATGGATACGTTACACCGAGGTACGAGGTACATAGGGCCCAAGACAACCTAGTGCCTAGGGGTGTTCCCAATGTTGTTTCTCATTGGATTTGTAGTATTTACCCATGTCATAGGGTGTGTTTGGATGTAAATTACACTATCTAACATTTCTATTTTAATTTTTTAATATTATGAAATTTTTTTTATTGAAAACTATTTTCAATTTGAGGTTTCATTTCTTGAAATTTTAACACTACTTTTCCTTGTGTTTGAAAACTTCTTGCTTTTTCACATTGTATTTCATACTCTTTGGAATCATTGGCCGGTATCCTACTGGGCTTAGCCTCACACCCTACTTACACCCCTTGGGTGTATGTAGACTTGGTTGTGTTTGATTCAGGTAAAGGAAAAGCTAAGGGTGATGGTGGTTCATGGTGTTAGTTCCCATCCTTAGTGCAGAGTTGTGGAGATAGCTTGGGGGCGATGACCCCTAGTCGTGAGGAGTCCATGGGGATGTCTTGATGCTATAATTATTTTTATTTGGACCACTTGTATTATCTTTAAACCAATGTACTCAGTTCTAGTTTTTACTTAAGTCTTGTTTGGCTCAAAAATTTCATATTTATATTAGGGATTGTTTTTAATGTTTTATGCTTTCCTACTCAGGTAAATCATTCCCAAACCTAAATTAATGATACCCGGGCACTTGTGCCAGCCCGTGTGGATAGGGAATGCCCTTCGGGTCATGTCACAGGCTAGGTTTGGTGCCGGTTTTGGCGGTGACCAGATTCAGTTCATGACAAAATGGTATCAGAGGGGGTTCTCTCCTTGGGTCATGTTATTTGGGGAAGAGTCAGCATAGTCTGGAGCTAGGATTTTTGGGACTTGAAATTTCAGTCATGGGTAGTGTGCCTGGCCAGGACACCTCATTACGGGATTCAAGTCACCATGGGAAGTATGGATTTATCTGAGTCCTTTGGTATTCTTGGTTTAATGATGACTATGGGAAATGAAAAGAGTGTTGGGAAAATAATCTCAGTGATCTCACAGGGCCTGTAAAGCCATGTCGAGCCATGGATATTTCCCTATAATACTCTCTGTGATAGCGAAGTGATTGTAATATGGCTGCCAACCATATGTCCAATTCACCCACCGAAACTAGTTTCCTCTCACATTGTCTTGTGTCTCTTTGTTTTGCAATCTTGGAAACTTCGTTTTTTTTAAGAAAAAAAAAGTCTTCACTTTAAGGAGTGTGAATTTTTGTGAAGTTATTATTTTGTAAAGTGAAAATGGTTTTATTTTTTTATTCCTATAAATGAAATTTCAGAATTATTTCAAAAGGGTAAATTATGTGTTTACACCTCTTTTGAAAGTTTGAACTATGTTAATTGGGGTTTTGAAAATATGTTTCTAATGGAATTTTATTTAAACCATGGAAAAGTGTTTTGGATTGAATTAAATGTTCTAGAATTTTTGTGTGGGGGTTGAAGATGGATTTTGGGTTTGGTGACTATTGAACAATTTTTTTTTTTGAACTTTTAGAACCTTGTCTTGAAATGAGAAGAGTTGAGTTCTTAATTAAATGGAGATTTATGAAATGGTGTTTTTCATGAAATTAGAAGTGTTTTTAAATGGGTTGAAATGTTTTGAAATGATTGTGAAAGGCATGAATATGTGCTTTTATTGAATTATGGATTATTTTCTAAATGGTTCTGTCCTTATGAAATGTTTTGTAAGATGTGAATTGGGATTTTGATCTCATTGTTAGCAGTTTTGAGAAAAAAGATGGGTTGGTTGACCATTTATTTTTTGGAAAGTGGAAGGAAGTTTTGTTTTACCCTTTGGTATTTCCATGAGTGACCACATGCATGGGGTTATATGGGATGATGGATGGTTGATGGTATGACTGGATGAGTGCTGTGATGGATATGAGGAGGGTGCCCGGTGTGGCACAAAAACATGCATGTGTGAGTCCCATGGGGTATCATTGGTGGATACGCTTACTGCTAAACCGTTTGTTTTCAATGAATTGGTTTTAAAGAAAAACATGATGTCTTGATGAATAGTTTGGTATGGTTTGTATTATGGGTTTTTGAAATTTTTGATGTTGTGGGATGTTTTGAGTTCAAGAACCCCTTCTATTTGATCTATGTTTTGGGTTTGTGTTTGGTCGGAAAGCTATGTTGTAGGGACGGTTAGTGGTCTATTTTGAAATTTTTTTAGGATTCCTTTATGGTGGTTCCCTTTAAGTGTTTGGATCTGGTTTGTGGCATGTTTTGACCAATGGACTAGCTTGGTTGGGTCCTTGGGTTCTCTCATTAAATAAGGTACACCCCCATTAAGGTTTAATGCACAACTAAAGTGCAACCCGTTTTTTTTGCCATTGGAAAATCCACCAGTTGATCAATATAAAGAATATTTTATCAAAAAAAATTTATTGAGTCTACAACCATTCATTTCGCTGATTTGTGGATCCTCTTGTAGTGGGATAGTGCTTGCGGATGGTTGAAAGAGACCTTAGTTTCTTAAGTTTTCTTATTCATCAAAGGTGGGAGTGTTCTTTCGTTGTTAGTATGGATGAGTGTCGTGATGGTGTCTAAGAGGGCCTCTGGGTTCTTTATAGTTTCTTTGAAGAAAGAGTTATTATTAAACCACCAATTTTGAGATTTCGGTCATGATAGGATATTGTGTCCACTTTTTTGACTTATCTGTTGTTTAGGGACTTTGAATATGGTCTCGTTCCATGTATTGTTTCTATCAATCGCAAGGGTCATGTTCGGTGACGCATTGTGACGTTGTGTGCTCTTTTAACCATAATGGTGAAGGTCACACAATCCTCTAAGGTTCTATGTTATGTTGGGATTATGTATCCCTTGGAAAAAACATCGAATCCTCTATCTTAGAGTAAGGTGTTTATACGTGTCTTTCCCTTCTGTTGTTTCTCACCCAAAGATACAAGGTGCGATGTGTGTGCATCTTCTGATCCCTTGTTTCAGTGAAATGTCTATTTTTGATAAAGTGGGTTATGAATTGTGTTATGTCTTGATAAACCCATTGGGATATGAGGTGTAGTTGTTTGTGGCACCAAAAGAAGAAGTTCCACATAGGGGTTTCAACAGCCTAACTGTGTGGCCGAAGATGCTTCAATATTTTGAGCTCCAGCCATAGGTCCCGAAGAGAAGCTGGTGCATAGTCAGGGGAAACACCTGTTTTGTTTAAACCCTTGTACAATTTCATATCCTCAGTTTGAAAGATATAAAGTGTTTAAACCTATGGTTTCATCATCTTCCTTCTGTTGTTCTTGTTCGGTGGAAATAGGTAGAGGGCCGTGTACCCATGTCATCACCTAATGTCTTTCCCTCCCACGTTGGTTTCCATTGATTCATTGGAGAATGGTTGGAAATTTGGTTAGAATGTTTGAGCACACATTTTGTGCAGGATTAGTAGTGACAGTGTGCTAGGAATCCATGTGGAAAAAATGATCATCATAGTTAGTGCACGGTTTCCAAAACCGTGCGGACTGACCCTGCACCCTTCCCAACTCTTAAAAAAATTGGTCTTTCTGTGTCGGACCATGCTGGTCAGTTAAGATGGTTAGTTCTTGTGGTGGGAAGACCCACTGTGGGTATCATGTATATTATTTTGTAAATTTCTAATTTATGTATACCCCTTGTACTAGGGAGTCTGTTTGGGCCTCCCCCTATTAGTGTCTTGATTCAGTGTCGGAAAAAAATTTAAGTTGTCTCTTACGGTGGGGCGCCCATTTGGGTCTCTTCATAGGAATAACTCATATTTTTCCTTGGTTTTGTATGGGAAGTAGGTATTATAATTTTGAGATATATAACTACCTACATCTTACTTTGGTAAACATTGATATTGGAGAGTTACAAATGGTTTAGTTATAGTATGGAAAGTGTAACCTTGTTCGATGTTGTTCTTTATTTGGGTAAATTTATTGAGTACTGTTCAGATTGTGTTTGAGGAGTTTTCATTTGGGATAAAGCCTGAATCTGCTTGATTTTTTTCAGTAAAGTGGTGTAAGTCAGGTTTTTGAGAGTATTCCTTCCTTCATTGATCACTGGAGGTGTTATGGCCTTTGGGGGAGAAACTTGGAAAGAGAGTACCTCTTGGTTTCTCAGTTGGGTTTGGTTGTTGCTTTGGCCTTACTGTGACTTTCTAGGGCAGAAAATTTTGATGGTGGGGAGAATTGTCACATACATAACTTATTTTAAATGTATTTTTATTTTAATTTCCATTAATTCTTTTTTTTGGGGGGTTTCCAAAGTTTTTATGGAGAATAGGAGAGTTTTCATGAATTGGGCCAAACCGTGAGCCCAATTCCATATTTAAAAATAAATTTTGTTTCTTTTATAACTTATTCATTTTTTAATATTTTTCACTCATTCCAACTCCTAAATGTCCTCCCCTGATATATTAACATCAAAGTTAAAATTTGGTGCCTTTGGAAATCCATAACCAAGGTGTATATGGGTTTTTATTTAAGGGATTGGACCTACCTGAAATCCCAATTCCATTTTTAAAAATAAAATTTTATTAATTAATAAATAATTCATATTTAAGGGTTTTTCGGGGATTCAAAGCCCCAAATATGCCCCGTGAACCCAGACGTGCGTCCAATATCCTCCCACCCTCTTTTCATCTCATTTGAATTGCGGTTTAGGTCTAAACTTCTGAAGAACTCAAATATCGGGAAGATTTATAAAGGTAATGTCTTTCCTTCATAACTCCTTCGATTATTACTCTTTTTCCCCCATTCAAATTACTAAACGATCTACATATCCTTGTTCAAACATCCCTGGAAATTTGAGTATTTTTAAAATCAGATACTAGTATTTTTGGGGGATATTTCTACAAGATATTTTAAGTAAGTTGTTCTCCTCCTTTCTTCTTTCAATTTATTTAGGGTTACATCCAATGTACTTAGTGTTTCTTCCATTATCATTGAGGTACCTAATGCCCAGGAAGTAGGGTATAAAAATTAGGGTTTTATCTTGTGTTTCATGGTCTTAAATTATGGTTTTAGGTCTGGTTTACCTTCCTTGAGGTGCGGCGGTGGTGCGTTTGAGTTTTCGCACAAAGGATTCAAGGGTTTCCTTGATTTTGGTAGGTGATTCCATTGTGTATGAAATAATTGTGAATTGGATACTGTTTTTATGGTATTTTCATGCTTATTAAATTTTATTATATCTGAAAAATATAGATTTAGTGGTGTTTATATTTAAAATGAATCATAAATGCCAATTTCATGTGAAATTGGGGGTTTTTCAAAGAAATGTTTTATTAGTTTAATTGGGGCTACCCTATAAGTAACTAGTTGATTTTATTGAACTATAATAGGGATTAAAATAATGTTTTTAATGATTTTACATTGTGTTTATTTCTGAAAATCTTGGTTTTAATGGTGTTTGTGAACCACATGAAATTCTAAGAGTTGTGTTGTGTAAAAATGGAGACTTTGCAAGGATGTCGTTTCTTGAACCATATGGGGCTTCCCTAAAAATGATTTTGTGTTTTAATTGAAATTTAGTAGGATTACCTTTATGTTTTTGAAACTTAAAAATGTGCACATATTATGCAAGTGAGGTTTATAAGGAGTTTTGTGTCCGAAACACTACGAGATTTTGAGGAATTGTTTTATGAAAAATATAAGTGTTTTGTTGCGTGTTTTAAGTTGTATAAAATCTGATAGCTACTATATTGGTTGTGCTTGACCGGTAATGTTGTTTTATATGAAAATTTATTTATGTTTCATGCTGAAATTGATTGAGGACAAAAGGGGAAGCCTGGGTTCCTATGTGGGGAAGATTTGTACTAGTACGACTAGTGGACCGGATGGGTTTTGTCCCTGTTTCACTTAACATTTGGATAAAGACAACTCTAACTAAACTATTTGGATGATTATTGGGGACCACTAGGTTATGGGTATGTTCCCTACTATTGAATCGTGCACGAGAAAGGATTTTTCTATGGTTACTTTACACCGAGGTACGAGGTACATAGGGCCCAAGACAACCTAGTGCCTAGTGGTGTTCCCAATGTTGTTGCTCATTGGATTTGTAGTATTTACCCATGTCCTAGGGTATGTTTGGAAGTAAATTACATTATCTAAAATTTCTATTTTAATTTGTTAATATTATAAAATTTTTGGATTGAAAACTATTTTCAATTTGAGGTTTCATTTCTTGAAATTTTAACACTACATTTCCTTGCATTTGAAAACTGCTTGCTTTTTCACATTGTATTTCTTACACTTTGGAATCATTGGGTGGTATCCTACCGGGCTTAGGCTCACACCCTAATTACACCCCTTGGGTGTAAGTAGACATGGTTATGTTTGATTCAGGTAAAGGAAAATCTAAGGGTGATGTTGGTTCATGGTGTTAGTTCCCATCCTTGGTGCGGAGTTGTGGAGATAGCTTGGGGGCGATGTCCCATAGTCGTGTGGAGTCCTTGGGGCTGCCTTGATGCTATAATTATTTTTATTTGGACCACTTGTATTATCTTTAAACCAATGTACTCAGTTCTGGTTTTTACTTAAGTCTTGTCTGGCTCAAAAATTTCAGATTTATATTATGGTTTGTTTTTAATGTTTTATGCTTTCATACTAGGGTAAATCATTCCCAAACCTAAATTAATGATACCCGGGCACTTCTTCCAGCTCTTGGGGATAGGGAACTCCCTTCGGGTCATGTCACAAGCTGGGTTTGGTGCCAGTTTTGGTGGTGACCAGATTCAGTTCATGAAAAAATGGTATCAGAGGGGGTTCTCTCCTTGGGTCATGTTATTTGGGGAAGAGTCAGTATAGTCTGGAGCTAGGATTTTTGGGACTTGAAATTTCAGTCATGGGTAGTGTGCCTGGCCAGCACACCTCATGACGGGATTCAAGCCACCATGGGAAGTATGGATTTATCTGATTCCATTGGTTTCTGTGGTTTAATGATGACTGTGGGAAATGAAAAGAGAGTTGGGAAAATAATCTCAATGAGCTCGCAGGGCCTGGCAAGCCATGTGGAGCCATGGATATTTCCCTAGAATACTCTCTGTGACGGCGAAGTGATTGGAATATGGCTGCCAACCATATGTCCAAGTCACCCACCGAAACTAGTTTCCTCTCACATTGTCTTGTGTCTCTTTGTTTTGTAATCGTGGAAACTTGGTTTTTTAAGCAAAAAAAAAGGCTTCACTTTAAGGAGTGTGAATTTTTGCGAAGTTATTTTTTTGTAAAGTGAAAATGGTTTTATTTTTTTATGCCTATAAATGAAATTTCAGAATTATTTCAAAAGGGTAAATTATGTGTTTACACCTCTTTTGAAAGTATGAACTATGTTAATTGGGGTTTTGAAAATATGTTTCTAGTGGAATTTTTTTTAAACCATGGAAAAGTGTTTTGTATTGAATTAAGTGTTCTAGAATTTTTGTGTGGGGGTTGAAGATGGATTTTGGGTTTGGTGACTATTGAACAATTTTTTTTTGAACTTTTAGAACCTTGTCTTGAAATGAGAAGAGTTGAGTTCTTAATTAAATGGAGATTTATGAAATGGTGTTTTTCATGAAATTAGAAGTGTTTTTAAATGGGTTAAAATGTTTTGAAATGATTGTGAAAGGCATGAATGTGTGCTTTTATTTAATAATGGTTTATTTTCTAAATGGTTGTGTCCTTATGAAATGTTTTGTAAGATGTGAATTGGGATTTTGATCTCATTGTTAGCAGTTTTGAGAAAAAGGTTGTGTTGTTTGACCATTTTGTTTTTGAAAAGTGGAAGGAAGTTTTGTTTTACCCTTTGGTATTTCGATGAGTGACCACATGCATGGGGTTATATGGGATGAAGGATGGTTGATGGCATGAATGGATGAGTGCTGGGATGGATATGAGGAGGTTTCCCGGTGTGGCACAAAAACATGCATGTGTGAGGCCCATGGGGTATCATTGGTGGATACGCTTACTGCTAAACCGTTTGTTTTCAAAGAATTATTTTTAAAGAAAAAACATGATGTCTTGATGAATAGTTTTCTATGGTTTGAATTATGGGATTTTGAAATTTTTGATGTTGTGGGATGTTTTGAGTTCAAGAACCCCTTCTGTTTGAACTGTGTTTTGGGTTTGTGTTTGGTCGGTAAGTTGTGTTGTAGGGATGGTTAGTGGTCTCCTTTGAAATTTTTTTTGGGATGCCTTTACGGTGGTTCCCTTCATGTGTTTGGATCTGATTTGTGGCATGTTTTGACCAATGGACCGGCTTGGTTGGGTCTTTGGGTTCTCTCATTGGATAAGGTACACCCCCATTAAGGGTTAATGCACAACTGAAGTGCAACCCGTTTTGTTTCGCCTTTGGAAAATCCACCAATTGATCAATATAAAGAATATTTTATCGAACATTTTTTTATTGAGTCAACACCCATTCATTTCACTGATTTTTGGATCCTCTTGTAGTGGGATAGTGCTTGCGGAAGGTTGAAAGAGACCTTAGTTTCTTAAGTTTCCTGATTCATCAATGGTGGGAGTGTTCTTTCATTGTTAGTATGGATGAGTGTGTTGATGGTGTCTAAGAGGGACTCTGGGTTCTTTATAGTTTCTTTGAAGAATGAGTTATTATTAAACCACCAATTTTGAGATTTAGTTCATGATAGGATATTGTGTCCACTTTTTGGACTTATCTGTTGTTTAGGGACTTTGAATGTGGTATCGTTCATTGTATTGTTTCTATCAATCACAAGGGTCATGTTCGGTGACGTATTGTGACGTTGTGTGATCTTTTGACCATAAAGGTGAAGGTAAAACAATCCTATAAGGTTTTATGTTATGTTGGGATTATGTCTCCCATGGGAAAACATAAAATCCTCTATCTTAGAGTAAGGTGTTTCTACGTGTCTTTCCCTTCTGTTGTTTCTCACCCAAAGAAACAAGGTGTGATGTGTGTGCATCTTATGATCCCTTGTTTCAGTGAAATGTCTGTTTTTGGTAAAGTGGGTTATGAAGTGTGTTATGTCTTGATGAACCCATCGGGGTTTGAGGTGTAGTTGTTTGTGGCACCAAAAGAAGAAGTTCCACATAGGGGTTCCAACGGCCTAACTGTGTGGCCGAAGATGTTTCAATATTTGGAGCTCCAGCCATAGGTCCCGGAGAGAAGCTGGCGTGTAGTCAGGGGAAACACCAGTTTTGTTTAAACCCCTATACAATTTCATATCCTCATTGTGAAAGATATAAAGTGTTTAAACCTATGGTTTCATCATCTTCCTTCTGTTGTTCTCATTCGGTGGAAATAGGTAGAGGGCCTTGTACCCATGTCATCGCCTAATGTCTTTCCCTCCCACGTTGGTTTCCATTGATTCATTAGAGAATGGATGGAAATTTGGGTAGAAAGTTTGAGCACACATTTTGTGCACGATTAGTAGTGATAGTGTGGTAGGAATCCACGTGGAAAGAATGATCAGCATAGTTAGTGCACAGTTTCCCAAACCGTGCGGAAAGACCCTGCACCCTTCCAAAATCTTAAAAAAATGGGTCTTTCTGTGTCGGCCCATGCTGGTCAGTTAAGATGGTTAGTTCCTGTGGTGGGAAGACCCACTCTTGGTATCATGTATATTATTTTGTAAATTTCTAATTTATGTATACCCCTTGTACTAGGGAGTCTGTTTGGGCCTCCCCCTATTAGTGTCTTAATTCTGTCTCGAAAAAAAATTTAAGTTGTCTCTTACGGTGGGGAGCCCAATTGTGTCTCTTCATACGAGTAACTCATATTTTTCCTTGGTTTTGTATGGGAAGTAGGTATTATCATTTGGAGATATCTAACTACCTACATCTTACTTTGGTAAAAATTGATATTGGAGAGTGACAAATTGTTTAGTTATAGTAGGGCAAGTGTAACCTTGTTCGATGTTGTTGTTTATTTGGGTAAATTGATTGAGTATTGTTCGGATTGTGTTTGAGGAGTTTTCATTTGGGTTAAAGATTGAATGTGCTTTATTTTTTCAGGAAAGTGTTGTAAGTCAGGTTTTTGAGAGTATTCCTTCCTTCATTGATCACAGGAGGTGTTATGGCATTTGGGGGAGAAACCTGGCAAGAGAGTACCTCTTGATTTCTCAGTTGGGTTTGGTTGTTTCTTTGGCCTTACTGGGACTTTCAAGGGCGGAAAGATTTCATGGTGGTGAGAATTGTCACATACATATCTTATTTTAAATGTATTTTTATTTTAATTTCCATTAATGCTTTGTTTTGGGGGGTTTCTAAAGTTTTTATGGAGAATAGGTGAGTTTTCATGAATTGGGCCAAACCGCGAGCCCAATTCCTGATTTAAAAATATATTTTGTTTCTTTTATAACTAATTAATTTTTTAATATTTTTCACTCATTCCAACTCCTAAATTTACTCCCCTAATATATTAAAACCAATGTTAAAATGTGGAGCCTTTGGAAATCCATAACCAAGGTGTATATGGGTTTTTAATTAAGGGATTGGACCTGCCCGACTACCCAATTCCAGTTTTAAAAATAAAATTTTATTAATTAATAACCTATTCACTTTTAATGGTTTTTCAGTGATTCAAAGCCCCAAACACGCCCCTTGAACCCAGCCGCGCGTCCAATATCCTCCAAACCTCTTTTGAGCTCATTTGCATCGCGGTTTAGTTCGAATCCTCTAAAGAACTCAAATTTCGGGCAGATTTATAAAGGTAATTTCATTCCTTCATAAACCCTTAGATTATTACTCTTTTTACCCCCATTAAAATTCCTAAATGATCTACCTATCCTTTTTCAAACCTCCCTTGAAGGTTTAAGTATTTTTAAAATCAGATACTGGTATTTTTGGGGGCGATTTATACAAGATATTTTAAGTAAGTTGTTCTCCTCCTTTCTTCTTTCAATTTGTTTAGGGTTACATCCAATGTACTTAGGTTTTCTTCTATTATCTTTGAGGTTCCTAATGTCCAGGAAGTAGGGTATAAAAATTAGTGTTTTATCTTGTGTTTCATGGTCTGAAATGATGGTTTTAGGTCTGGTTTATCTTCCTTGAGGTGTGGCAGTAGTGCGTTTGAGTTTTCGCATAAAGGATTCAAGGGTTTCCTTGGTTTTGGTAGGTGATTCCATTGTGTATGAAATATTTGTGAATTGGATACTATTTTTATGGTATTTTCATTCTTATTAAATTTTATTATTTCTGAAAAATATAGATTTAGTGGTGTTTGTATTTAAAATGAATCCTAAATGCCAATTTCATGTGAAATTGGGGTTTTTTTATAGAAATGTTTTATTAGTTTAATTGGGGCTACCCTATAAGTAACTAGATGATTTTATTGAACTATAATAGGGATAAAAATACTGTTTTTAATGATTTTTCCTTGTGTTTATTGATGAAAAACCTGGTTTTAATGGTGTTTGTGAACCACATGAAATTCTAAGAGTTGTGTTGCGTAAAAATGGAGAGTTTGAAAGGATGTCGTTTCTTGAACCATATGGGGCTGCCCTAAAAATGATTTTGTGTTTTAAATGAAATTTAGTAGTATTCCCTTTATGTTTTGTAATCTTAAAAATGTGCACATAGTATGCAAGTGAGGTTTATAAGGAGTTTTGTGTCCGAAACACTTCGAGATTTTGAGGAATTGTTTTATGAAAAATAAAAGTGTATTGTTGCGTGTTTTAAGTTTTATAAAATGTGATAGCTACTGTATTGGTTGTTCTTGACCAGTAATGGTGTTTTATATGAAAATTTATTTATGTCTCATGCTGAAATTGATTGAGCAGAAAAGGGGAAGCACGAGTACCTAGGTGGGGCGGATTTGTACTAGTACGACTAGTTGACCGGATGGGTTTTGTCCCTGTTTCACATAGAATTTGGATAAAGACAACTATAACTAAACTTTGTGGATGATTATTGGGGACCACTAGGTTATGGGTATGTTCCCTACTAGTGGCTCGTGCACGAGAAAGGATTTTTCTATGGTTACTTTACACCAAGGTACGAGGTACATAGGGCCCAAGACAACCTAGTGCCTAGGGTTGTTCCCAATGTTTTTGCTCATTGAATTTGTAGTATTTACCCATGTCTTGGGGTGTGTTTGGATGTAAATTAAAGTATCTAACATTTCTATTTTAATGTTTTAATATTCTGAAAATTTTGGATTGAAAACTATTTTCATTTTGAGGTTTCATTTCTTGAAATTTTAACACTACTTTTCCTTGCATTTGAAAACTGCTTGCTTTTTCACATTGTATTTATTACTCTTTGGAATCATTGGGTGGAATCCTACTGGGATTAGGCTCACACCCTACTTACACCCCTTGGGTGTATGTAGACTTGGTTATGTTTGATTCAGTTAAAGGAAAAGGTAAGGGTGATGGTGGTTCATGGTGTTAGTTCCCATCCTTGGTGCGGAGTTGTGGAGATAGCTTGGGGGCGATGACCCCTAGTCGTGTGGAGTCCTTGGGGTTGTATTGATGCTATAACTATTTTTATTTGGACCACTTGTATTATCTTTAAACCAATGTACTCAGTTCTGGTTTTTACTTAAGTCTTCTTTGGCTAAAAAAATTCAGATTTATATTATTGATTGTTTTTAATGTTTTATGCTTTCATACTCAGGTAAATAGTTCTCAAACCTAAATTAATGATACCCAGGCACTTGTGCCACCCCGTGGGGATAGGTAATGCCCTTCGGGTCATGTCACGGGCTAGGTTTGGTGTCAGTTTTGGCGGTGACTGGATTCGGTTTGTGACATTACACAAGGCTGTTACGGTCTCGTTACATAGCCGCTTATAACACCAGCATATGACCTAAGAGTAACTTGTTCTAGGGTGATAGAATCCTGGGGCAGCTCGTCCAACCTTACACTAGAAGTAATTTTTATCAGTTTGAACTTCTCGCAAAGGTAATTCCATTCTAGCTTCACATGTTGAAGTTCGACTTGGGTTTGGTCCAGAGCAAAGCTCAGTGCGGCTAACTCCTTCCCAAGTTCTGTTAGATGGGCTTCGATTGGCCAAAGACTACTAGATGAGGCCATCAAATCTTTTTTCTATATTAATTAACCAAGATCACTTGTATTTAGAGACAATAATCACAACATTTAGTTTCCAACGGTCATATTGACCAATGGTCATATAATAGTCGAAACACAACGGTCTATTTTTAATTATACTCATGTTATCAAATGAAACAGTTTTGTTGAGTATAAAATAAAATAACACACAAAATTTGAAAATAAGATTTATTCAGAATTTCGGGTCGTTACAATCTTCCCCCCTTATGAAAATGCGTCCTCGCAATTTTTAAAATTAGGCTTGGAAATTTCATTGAAAGTCCCACATGGAAAAAGAGTTAGTAACACTATTACTTTAAAAGAAAGAAAGGGAAGTACAAAGGTCACCTGAGTTAACTCATACTAGGATTCCATGTAAGAAAACATGGACATGGAAGAGAAAACAAGGGGTCATGTTCTGAGGGAGAGTTATAGAAAACATGATTAGGAGATAGTTAACCACAATAAAATCACAAATTTATGACGTGTGTAAATGGTCATTGATTACCCAGTAGGAAACTTAAACCAAAAACATTTTTGTGTTTTATGTTCCTTTTCATAATTTTAAATAATTCATTTACTACATATAATTAGAACACAAGGAAATATACTTTCCTTCAAGTAGATTTTCATCCTTTAATAAGTTTTTACCAAAACTAATTTTTTCTCTAAATGATGAGCATTCAAAAAACACATGGGCTCATCAAAAGCACAAAAATCATCTTCTAGAGAATCACATAATCCACAAAGGATTAACTATATATTTCTTCTATCTTTAAAAATTATCCCAAAAATAGAAAGGTTAAGATAAAACAACTCTTAAAAAGAAAGAACCCCATAGGAAGGGAAACTATTTTAAATATTCAAAATTCCACGGTACTACCTAGAGTTCATCATATACCATTCCATAAATAACTATCCTTAAAATTCCTCAAAATAAACCAAAATAATATTGAAACCCAAATACAAGAAGGATTTTATAACATAGACTTTAAATATAAACTTTATCGTTCATCTCTGAACAACATCAACCACTCCTAACATCTTATAACAAAACTAACTAACCTAAACATATTTTCCCCAAGATAGGTTAATAATTTCCAAAAGTAACCTAAATTACTATAAGATCACCTTAAATTCATCGATTCTTCAAAATATAAGTCACCCATTACTCCTCAAAGAAAATACCATAGTAATCTATTTACCTCAATCATATTGGGATCCCAAAATAGTGAACGTCTTCCAAAATAATAATCATATTTTAATCCCCTAATCACCTTTTTTTAAGAAGAACATATTCACTACATCAACATGTGGTACATAATAATAGATATTTTCCTTCATGATATAAAACCATCTTAGGTAGTGACTTGATGTTCTTAGAAAACATTAAAGATATGCTCATAGGGCACGAACTAAAATACAACATGACATAGACAATTACTGTGAAGAAGTTGATTGTACTTTAGTCATCATGATCCATCTCGGCATAGGACTTGCACTGTTCCCTTGTCCTTAAATATTTTCGATGCTCATCATGCTTCTCATCCCTTCCAAGAGAGCATTACCTTGGATAATGTCCAACTTATCCAACTTTATGACATTGAATAATATAAGGTACATTAGATTGAACCTTATCTCCATTCATCACATTATCCATTTTTTTAATGCAATTGGATACTTTATGCCCTATCTTCACACACATAAAGCATCTCCCGGTTCCTTTGTGACATTCTCCTTGGTTCCTATTCCCACACTTTTTTTTCAAAAAATAAATAAATTGGGTCTTCTTTCCCTTATCAACTTTATCAGATGAACATCCTTGAGGATTTTTCTTCTTCTTCCTTGATTAATTTGGGCATTCAACTATGTACCAATTATTAATTGTGATTTTTGATAGCTGGTTTGGAAAAATCACAATATGTTCAACTTGATCTCTCATCATCAATGTCACATTAATATGGAAATAGTCACATTTCCAATCACATTGGTTTTTGGGACATGTTCTTCCATTTCCCACCATTAACTAAGAAAAGAAAGTATAATTATGGGCTTAAATACTTAGCCAATAATCATGAAAAAGAAACTTTAAGCATAGAAGGATAAACTTGTAGAAGAAAAGTATATCCTAACTTGTGATCCCCTAGGTTCCAAACTAGGTTATCCATGATCATATATTATTATATGAATCATTATTTTATTTTATCGTTGTTCCTTTAATAATGGTTCATACTAAACTTATGAATTTACCAAAGCATATCCCTCAGGAGTGTTGTAACCAAGAGTACAGCAAGGCCCATTGTCGTGTACCAGTTCCAGTTCGAGTCTAGCTAAAAGTGGTGTTTTTGGGTTTTACCCCTATGTACATCTGTACCAAAGCCACCTCTACCTGGTCGTATCTAGACAGGGATGTATTGGCTTGGCAACCCCTTACTCAGTACACACCAAAATACCATGAAGATTTAAAATATTTAAACTTTTCTATAGGGTTCTTCCTAAATTTTTCATATCCTAAATTCCACAAATAACTAAACCATCGTCTGATACCAACTATATCATCCCAACTTTTAATCACATAAACTTTCATTACATTATACAAAACTGAGGATCTTTAAGGTTTAGTGTCTTGGAAACCAAGAACTTAATACAAGACAATAAAAAGCATTCTTCCAAAATAAATGAAAGGACTCTTCATTTTTTCTTCCTAAGTTCATTATAGAATCTCATAACCTGGGAGCATACATCAAAGGAAAGGGTGAGAAGAAGGCCCAGTAAGGGAAACAAGGGAAACATTTTACATGAGAACTTGAGATACATCAAAAGTCATGAAAAATAACTTTAAGGAATGATAAAGAGATCATGAGTCATATCATAATAAAAATAACATGTTTCATAACTTGAAGATTTTGATACAACATATAAAATATACAATCATTTCCGTTTCACCAAGGTCCATCACCGAGGTGTTATTAAAAATTACCATGGTTATTCACCACAGCGTCGTTAAAAATGGTCATCTCTAGAGATTAAGTCTTTACCCAATGCATTGGAGCGCTATCAGGGCACACCATTAATTTGTCTTTATTATCATGTGATCCAAATATATCATCATAAATCATTTAATAAACAACCCATATAGCATAAAATAAATGGGTTTCATTTCATAGTCACAACGTTTTAAAAACTGCTTTAAAGACATGATCTTTATGTCACTTTAAACCCACAGAAAAGGAAAGAGGGTTTCATGTATGTAAATCCCAGAATTTAAAATAGGAAATTTTGATATATATGTGAATACCCCTGTAGAAGAAATAGATTTGAGTATTCACTTAAAAAAATAAATGAATTTGAGAAAAAGGGAGTTTCATTTTGAGACGAAAATTCTGCAGCATAACAGCTATGTTACAGGGTTTTAGAAAATATTTAAAAGAGAGGGGACATGGGTCAACCACTCATAAATGATCCATAAAATAGTATAGGGAAAGAATATAATGGATATAAGAACATGGTATTGAAATTTGAAAGACATACCACATGAAATGAAAAACATTGAAGGAAGACAAAAATAAGATTTCTCTTATGAAAATTTGGCAGCCTAACGGCGTCACTTAAAACTTAAGAAAAATGAATTAAAAAGATCAAATAGGGTCTCTAATCATATGAAAATAAATGATCAGTATGATAGATATATATATAATACCCCAACATAATAAAAAGGAACTTGAAAGACTTGACATGAAAATAGATCTTGAAAACGAGAAGGGTGAAAGAATCCCTTAAAAATTTGGCAGCCAAACGACGCCACTTAAAATTTATTAAAATGAAATGATGAGAGAAAGAGGGGGTATATCATCATATGAACATGAAAATAAATGTTGGATAAATATAAAATAACCCCCCCCCCCAACATAAGAACATGGGGCTTAAAATAAATGACATAAATGAGAGTACTTAAAAAGAAAGAGAGAGGTAGGATCCCTTACCTTAAAATGTAACTTCGAAATATTGAAGTTTGGGACCTTGTGAGGATTGAGGGAACCTTGGGAGGACTCCTTGGGAGGTAAGGAGACCATAACTTCGTTGAGGAGGATTTTCGAATGTAAAGGATGAGAGAATGTGTTGGTATTTATAGGGAAAGTGAAGGAACAAGGCATTAATGGCCAAGGGGCACGTCATTGGTGGTATTGGAAAAACTAGGGGCTTGCCCATGGTATTTTCCAATGGTATTGGCCACTTGGGAAAACTAATACCTTATCTTACTATCCATAAGTCCACCATATTTATTACATACTTAATACATCATTTAATGACATCATTAAACACCCGTAACTTAAAAACGGTATTTTCACTATTCATCGAAAATTCAACTTTCTCAGAAAAATCCCAAAATTTCACCTTAACCAAATATTGATTCTCTAATTTCAAAAATGAACTAAATTTTATGAAAATAATTTTCTATATATTTTTAATTTAATTTTTAAATAAATACACTATTCACCTAAAATTCATTTTTTTCAGAAAAATCCCCAAAAATTAGCTTCACATAATATTGATGCCCTAAGTTCAAAAATGAAATCCATTTCAAAAAAATAATTCTATAAATAATTTTAATTTAATTTTAATTAAAAACACTATTTAATTGAAAAAACTAATACTAGACTAATAATTTCTGATTCAGTTATTTACCTATTTTATCGAGTCACATTACTTAATCAAGGTGCCTAGATTATATTAAAACTTTCTTTAAATGAGATAACTAATCCATTTGGTCACATTATTAATCCTAAGCATAAAATCACTATTCATAATTTACTATTCATCAAAAATTAAGTTGACTTTATTAGACTCTAAATTTCGTACTGAACATAATTGTAGAAGACCATTTTTGGAAAATCATTACACCTAATTAATTATTTAAGGTTTACATAAATATTTTAAAATATACTTTTTCTAGAATTCATCAAAAATATGCATACTATATTTATCCGGACATTTGAAAATTCACAAACTTCATCATAAGAAGAAATCACAATTTTTATTTAAGTCCAAGGATTATACAAGGCTTTTACAGTCTCATTACATATCCCCTTATAACACCAGCATAGAACCTAAGAGCAAGTCGTTCTAGGGTGATATAATCATGGGGCGGCTCGGCCAACATTGCACGAGTAGTAATTTCTATCAGTTTGAATTTCTCGCGAAGACGATTCCGTTCTAGCTTCACACGATGAAGTTCAGCTTGGGTTTGTTCCAGAGCAAAGCCCATTGGTGCTACCTACTTCCCAAGTTCTGTTATATGGGCTTCAATTGGCCCAAGACTATTGGATGAGGCCATCTAATCTTCTTTCTATATTAATTAACCAAGATCACTTGTATTTAGAGACAATAATCAGAACATTTAGTTTCCAACGGTCATATTGACCAATGATCATATAACAGTCGAAACCCAATGGTCTCATTTTAATTATACTCATGTTATCAAATGAAACAGTTTTGTTGAGTATAAAATAAAACAACACACAAAATTAGGAAACAAGATTTATTCAGAATTTTGGGTCATTACAATATTCCCCCCTTAAGAAATTGCATCCTCGCAATTTTTAAAATTGGGCATGGAAATTTCATTGAAAGTCCCACATCGAAAAAAGAGCCAGTAACACTATTACTTTAAAAGAAAGAAAGGGAAGTACAAAGGTCACCTGAGTTAACTCATACTAAGATTCCATGTAGGAAAACATGGACATGAAATAGAAAACAAAGGGTCAAAGTTTTGAGGGAGAGTGATAGAAAACATGATTAGGAGATAGTTAACCATAAGAAAATCACAAATTTATGATGTGTGTAAATCATCTATGATTACCCAGTAGGAAGCGTAAACCAAATACATTTTTGTGTTTTACGTTCCTTTTCATAATTTTTAAGAATTCATTTACTACATATAATTATAACACAAGAAAATATACCTACCTTCATGTAAAGTTTCATACTTTAATAAGTTTCTACAAAAACTAATATTTTCTCCAAACCATGAGCATTCAAAAAACACTTGGGCTCATCAAAAGCACAAGAATCAACTTCTAGAAAATCACTTAATCCACAAAAGATTAACTATATTTTTCTTCTATATTTAAACATTATCCCAAAAATAGAAAGGGTAAGATAAAACAACTCTTCAAAAGAAAAAACCCCATAGTAAAGGAAACTATTTTAAATATTAAAAATTCCACGGTACTAACCAGAGTTCATCATAGATCATTCCATAAATAACTATCCCTAAAATTCCTCAAAATAAACCAAACTAAGATTGAACCCCAATTAAAAGAAGGATTTGATAACATAGTCTTCCATGATAATCTTTATCGTTCATCTCCAAACAACATCAACCACTCCTAACATTTTATAACAAAAGTAACTAACCTAAACATATTTTATGCAAGATAGGTTAATCATTTCCATAAGTAACCTAAATTACTATATGTTCGCCTTAAATTCATCGATTCTTCAAAATATAATTAAACCTTTACTCCTCAAAGAAAATACTGTAGCAATCTATTTACCTCGATCATATTGGGTTCCCAAAATAGTGAACGTCTTCCAAAATAATAATCATCTTTTAATCCCCTCATCACATTTTTTTAACAAGAATAGCTTCAATACATCAACATGAGGTACATAACAATATATGTTTTCCTTAATGATATAAAACCATATTAGGTAGTTACTCGATGTTCTTAGAAAACATTAAAGATATGCTCATAGGGCACGAACTAAAATACAACATGACATAGACAATTATTGCGAAGAAGTTGCATGTACTTTAGTCATCGTGATCCATATTAGCATAGGACTTGCATTGTACCATTGTCCTTGAAGATTGTTGATGCTCATCATGCTTCTCATCCCTTCCAAGAGAGCTTTGCCTTAGATAATGTCCTACTTCTCCACATTTACCACATTGAATAGTATAAGGTACATTAGATTGAACCTTATCTCCATTCATCACATTATCCATTTTTTAAAGTAATTGGATAATTTATGCCCTATATTCACACACATAAAGCATCTCCCGGTTCCTTTGTGACATTCACCTTGGTGCCTCTACCCACAATTTTTTTTGCAAAAAAGAAAGAAATTGGGTCTTCTTTCCCTTATCAAAATTATGAGATGAACATCCTTGAGACTTTGTCTTCTTCTTCCTTGATGAATTTGGGCATTCAACTATGTACCAATTATTAATTTTGGTTTTTGATAGCTGGTTTCGTACAATCACAATATGTTCAACATGATCTCTCGTCATCACTGTCACATTAATAGTTCAATCGTCACATTTCCTATCACATTGGTTTTTGGGACATGTTATTCCATTTCCCGCCATTAACTATGAAAATAATGCTTTATTAGGGGCTTAAATACATAGCTAATTATCATGAAAAAGAAACTGTAAGCATAGAAGGATAAACTTGTAGAAGAAAAGTATATCCTATCTTGTGATCCCCTAGGTTCCAAACTAGGTTATCCATGATCATATATTCTTATGTGAATCTTTATTTTATTTTATCTTTGTTCCTTTAATAATGGTTCATAATAAACTTCTGAATTTAGCAAAGCATATCCTCCTGGAGTGTCGTAACCAAGAGTGCAGCAAGGCCCATTTTCGTGTAGCAGTTCTCGTTTGAGTCTAGCTCAAAGCAGTGTTTTCGGGTTTTACCCCTATGTACATTTATACCAGAGCCACCTCTACCGGGGTGGTATCTTGATAGGGATGTATTTTCTTGGAAACCCCTTACTCAATACTAACCAAAATACCAGGAAGATTTCCAATATTTAAACTTTTCTATAGGGTTCTTCCTAAATTTTTCATATCCTAATTTCCACAAATAACTAAACCATCCTTTGATACCAACTATAGCATCCCACCTTTTTATCACATAAACTTTCATTAAATTATATAAAACCATGGATCTTTAAGGTTTTGTGCCTTCGAAACCAGGAACATAATACATGACAATAAAAAGCATTCTTCCTAAATACTTGAATGGAATCTTCATTTTTTCTTCCTAAGTTTATTACAACATCTCATAACCTGGGAGCATAAATCAAAGGAAAGGGTGAGCAGAAGGCCTAGTAAGGGAAACAAGGGAAACATTTTACATGAGAACTTGAGATACATCAAAAGTAATGAAAAATAACATTAAGGAATGAGAAAGAGATCATGAGGCATATAATAATAAAAATAACGTGTTTCATAACTTGAATATTTGGATATAACATTTAAAATAGACAACCATTTCCGTTACACCAAGGTCCATCCCCAAGGTGTCATTAAAAATTACCAAGTTTATTCACCAAGCCGTCGTTAAAAATGGTCATCTCTAGAGATTAAGTCTTTACCCAATGCATTGGAGCGCTATCAGGGAGCACCCTTAATTTGTCTTTATTATCATGTGAGTCACATATATCATTAACAATAATTTAATAAACAA
>OY728123.1:519658446-519778446 GCA_963277665.1 Viscum album | reverse complement strand
GGGCACCATGCCCCAATATATATGTATATATATATATGATTTAGAAGGCTCATCATACCCAATTTATATAATTAAAGAGGGTATCCATGCCTGCACATCGTTAATAGAAATATCAATTTTATTTAATATTATCCAAGGAATAATTCATATTTCATTTACATTTAATAATGATAAGGAAACAAAAAATTTCTTATTTAAGAAAGTGAAGTGGTCTTACCACTCATTTAAATTCAATTCATTAAAATTCTCAATTCAATAACCATTCTATTCCACCTCATTTAATCCATATCAAAATGATATCACCATTTATAATTAATCCAAACAATCCTTTAGTTTATTTAACTATATTATCCTAAAATCCAATTACTCATATAAGAGGGAACACCAAAAATGATGGATCCATCTAAGGCTGACAAATCAATAAGAATTTTGGGTTTTAACAACACATTAGGCTACAAAAAAGGAATAAAATTCCAGGAAGATATAATTTAAGTGAAATGAACAGTGAAACCGGTGTGGAACAATGTCACATATTATAAAACATGAAAACATCATGAAAAAATTATAGACCACCTACCCTGTACTCATATGACTATCCTTATCTAGTATCGGCCTTTAGTTCATCCTAGAGTATAATAAAACTAAGGATTGAATGAACAGCCAAAAAATAATGAATTTGATCCTAAACCTCGATAACTCAGTCGAGAGAAATAAAAATTGGGAATGGTGAAAAAGGAATGAATATCTTACCAATGTGCATCCAATGAGTTTGGCACTGATTGAATCAGTCTTTGGATGAAGAGTGGAGATGATAATCTATGATTTAAGCTCAAAGGGGATCTCCCATGCCAAATATTTCATATGAAATGAAAAAATAGGGGAAGGGTTAAATTAATAATATTTTAATGGAAAATTAGTCATTTTACCCAAAATTTCTAGGTCACACAGATTAGTCATAGGGTTGGCCAAATCGTGGGCCCACCGTGAGCCTCCAACCACCTAAGGAGGCCACTAGCTAGGTTAGACCACATGGATTGGGAAACCGTTGTCCAACCTTGTTAATCTCCTCAACTAAAATCTATAGAAATTTTGAATTGGTGTGTAGCCCCTGGAACATGGTTAGTGAAAACCATGCCCCCTATTTCACCCCAATGTCCAGCCCCACATAGTTTAGAGGGACCCAACAGGATGGGTCAAATAGTTTCTACTAATTATGTGGCCTAATGTTTTTCTTCATCAATCGGGGTTCAAGATCCAAACAAGCACCATACACCCCCCAAAACCTTTATAACATCACATGGAATCTATATTAGTTCTAACAATAGAGTAAATTAAAATGGATTTGTACCTCAAACAAATATCAGGTTCTTATAGTCTTTCCCCATTAATGTAATTTCTCCCTAAGTTCACCTTCCAAGGGAGGGAAAAATCATCTAAGAATAACTTCATCCACTAAAAATGTATGCAAGATTCCTTCTTATAGGTCTTGGGTATATCGGAATTGTGTGGTACTGGGTGATTTATTACAATTTCTTTTAATAATCATCGTCTTAAACAAAGGGAGTGGATCTTGCTAATAAAATTTATAATTAATTTATTTAATATCTAAAGAAATAAATACATGGGATAAGGTACCTTTCTATTGATGATTGTTGATCATTAGAAATAAAACTTCTATATTTCCTTCACTGTTCTTATAAGGATCCAAGGGTATAATCCCTCTAACAGTGATCCAAACGTGGTTCAATGGTCTTTGAGCAATGCCAATCGTTATTTGGTTGATTGTGCGGTGAATCAAATGTCTTGAGTTATTCATTCTTGATCACTCATTATTTGGACTTGAAGACATTATCTCCTAGGTTTCAGATTCTTGAGGAGTAGAGAGGAGGAGGAGTCGAGAGAGAATTCATTTTGTGGAACAATTATCTATTCCCAAACATGGAATTGGTTTCAAATTAATTTCACAATAGACGTAGCCATATATTTTTAGAGATGTGAATCGGGTTACAAAATTTAATAACATAACTTACATTAAATATAATTAATACCACTAATTAAATCCCATGACACATAAAAATAAAAATATTATTATTTTGGGGTGCACTAACTTTCCCAAAATGGATAAATAATATTTACCGACTCATAAATAATCATTTTATCACCAGATACGGTCTTGGTCCATTTTAACTCCCGTTGTATTTATTGAACACCAAAATAAATATTTTATTCTATAAATTAATTATTTTATTGAAAAACATGTAAATAAGTATTTTATAAATATTCCATAAAATAAATAAATATATTTTATTCACCATATGGTGATAAAAATTTATTTAATTTATGCGATCTATATAACATAAATAAAGTTATTCCAATGTCTTCAGAATAATATTTATTCTATTAATTAAAGACAAATAGAATTTAATCTAAACCACCAGAAACACCTAGTGTGTGACCCTATTAGATTATTTTTCATTAGTATTAGTTGGTCTTCCCTAAAGTCCAAGATTATTGTATTGTAATAGGTCAAGGCACCCCTGAGAAAGAACTTAATGTCTCAACGATGGAAACTACATATGAACAATCACTATGTAATATAATCCCTTGGTCACATTATCTTATCATGCAGGTTGCCTGCTGGTGTCATCAACCTATATGTTTGATACATCAATCTATGAAAATATGAAATAAACTATTTGTTTCACCATGTAAATTAAATTTAGGGTGACAGTTCAATTTCAATCAAAAGGATGAGATATCAACTTCTATAAATATGGAAGGTAAAAATCCTTTCTTGAACAATCCAATTATTACATGTTATCTGTAACGCACCCAACATACCCTACTTCCAACCAATATAGGGAGAGATGGTTTTTGTTCGCAAATCTAAGTGTGTGAGTCATGTCATCACTACTGGAAATCAGATCTTTCCGAACACTTATATACACCCTTTCCCAACAGTTCTTCCAAACCGTTGGGAAAGGGGGGGGTCTTTCCCAACGGTTTGGGAGAACCGTTGGGAAAGGGGTGTTTTGAGGCCCCTTTCCCAACGGTTCTCCCAAACCGTTGGGAAAGACCCCCCCTTTCCCAACGGTTTGGAAGAACCGTTAGGAAAGACCCCCCTTTCCCAACGGTTTGAGAGAACCGTTGGGAAAGGGGTGTTTTGAGGCCCCTTTCCCAACGGTTCTCCCAAACCGTTGGGAAAGACCCCCCCTTTCCCAACGGTTTGAGAGAACCGTTGGGAAAACTCACCCCAAATCCAACATTCACCTCCTGCAAATTTCCACCTATCCCAACGGTTTTGAGAACCGTTGGGATAGATTCTTTCATTTATTCCAGGTCTGCTACCCGAGAACATTATATAAATCTTAATTTTAAATAATTATGATAATACATATATATATTTATGAAATTATGTTTACAAAAGTGATGTTAGATTAGTGGTTAAGTCGTTCGATTATAAACGAGGGGTCCTGGGATCAAATCCCAGCGGATGTTTTTTTTTTAAATACATTTACCAACGGTTTTATAACCGTTGGAATAGATTTTCATATTACTTATACCAACGGTTTTAAAAACCGTTGGGATAGGTCTATACCAACGGTTTTGGGAAAACCGTTGGTATAGACCTATCCCAACGACTTACTTTGCAACGGTTCTCCATGTCACGACCCGCCCTCGGGGTCCGAGCCGTGACTACCCCAAGCCCGCCTTCCATAGGCCAGGGGCTGGCGACTAGCACCAAGTCGTAAATCCCGGTAAAAAGGGAAGGAATTGCCTTTGAAAAGTAAACACACACCACAGAGTAAACAAGCGGAAGTAAACACTAAACAAGCAGAGTACGACTGAAAGTGCGGAAAAGTAAATGGGCCAGAATACAAACCCAAACTGAAAGTAAAGTACAACTCGAGAAGGGAAAAACGGCAACTGAAAAGTAAAAGCCGCTACTCCGAGCTGTCCACTGGAAATCCCACCTGAAGGGTGGGTACAGATAGCTCCTCTGCTCCACGGGTCCCGTCGTCCGCTCCGAGCACGTCCCGCCCAGTGGTCCACCTCCGGGTACCGTCCCGTTGTGCAAGCCTCAGCTAAGGTCAACGCTGTCCGTCGTCTGCAACCAACACAACGTAGTGCGGGCAAAGCCCGTGCAGGGGTGAGTATAAGCTACTCAGTAGGGACCCCGAGACCCCTGAAGGTCTCTCAAATCCACAAAGGATAAACCACGAAGAAAAGTACAATCACGAAGTAACAACCGACACTGCTTAGGTATATGCCCATACATATACCTAAGTCATCAATTTAAATACGCTCCAACCTCCGAGCCCAAGTACAACTCAGTCCACGCAGGAAAGTATACGTATTCCACATAGGAATGAAAAACATAACCCACACAGGATTGCACAACACAATCCACACAGGAAAGCAACAGGATTAAGCTCACACAGGTATACTTCTTCAAGGACGATAAAGATGATCACTGATCCATCTAAGTCGTCAGAACCACGAAGGATCGATAGGTAACTAACCCCCGCAGAAGACCCACACAGGATCGGGCTCACACAGAACCTGTAGGCGCTGGCTCACACAGAACCGCTGAGCGCAAGGACCCACACAGGATCGGGCCCACACAGGACCTGTAGCACTGATCCACGTAGGATCGCTGAGTGCTGAAGTCGTCGTCGTCGAATCCACACAGGATCTCTGTACTGTCGTCGTCGAATCCACACAGGACCTCTGTACTGTCGTCGTCACAGTCACAGTAGCAGTCGTAGCAGAAGAACAGTCGCAGCCAGCACTAGGGTTCCCGCACACAGCAAGCTCGTTCGGAGGGTCCGCTCCACGAGCCGAGAGGCTGATACATCAACTGTCACGAAGACCAGAGTTGATGTATCCAAAAGTTCCGTATCGTCAACAGGAACTCAACGCAACAGACGGCGCGTCGATCGGACGCCCGGTCTGAGAGTTATTGGCATTTTCGTCTCCGGGGCCCGGTTGGTTTTTAACGCAAAACCAACCCGACCGTACTCCACCTGCGTCCAAACCTCGGGCGGAGTATGCCAAAAGATCTGTCACACTAAGAGGAACACTTCGCGACTGACGGCACGTCAATCGGACGTCCGTAGCTCAAGATATGAGCGTTTCCGCTCCGAAGGCCCGGTTGGTTTCGTGAACGAACCAACCCAGCCGAACTCAAAGTAAACCGAAACCTTGAGTGCGATATACCGAAACGACCGTCTCGATCCAAGGATCGCGTTTCCGCAGACGGTTCGTCATTCGGAGGTCTGAGGCTCAAGTTATGAGCCAAAAACCAAAACTGGTCCGAAACGGGGGGGTCCGGGTCCGGGCCGACCCGGCCCGACCCCCCCCCCCCCCCCCCCCCCCCCCGAGGCGGCGCGGCGGCGCGGCAGGCCGTGGCGGCCTGGCGCCGCGAGGGAGCTGCGCACGCGGGGGGCTAAGCCCCCGCTCCTTCCAAGAGGCGGCGCGGCTATGCCGCGCCGTTTTGCTTTAGGAAGCGCCCCCCCCCCCCCCCCCCCCCCACGTGGGGGGCCTGCTGGAAACGAACCGAGGGGGCCGGTTGCCCCCTCCCTTCAAAGAACCGCCCCCCTCTTTAAGAGGGGAGTTTTTACAAGCTGACCGGGGAATTAATTTCCCCGGTTTAACGGCATCCGGCCGGCCAGCTGGCCGGCCGGTTTTCTCCAACGGGACCGGAATTTCCAGTCCCCTCTTCGGCTTCCGACGCCGGCGGCCCGGCCGCCGGTCTTCTCTTCCGTCGCGGCCCGGAACCGGCCGCGGTCTCCTCGTCCCGCCGCGGCCCGGAACCGGCCGCGACGTTCGTAATTCGGCGCGGTGCGACGGCACCGCGCCCCTTCGCCGTGCTTTGATATTCTTTCAACGCGGCGCGACGGCGTCGCGTTCTTGTTGTTTCTTCCATGGTGCGTGCGACGGCATCGCGTAAGATATTTACACGTTCATCCGCATGGTGCGACGACACCACGCCACTTACTTTCCTCCACAAAATAATTAAACAAGAACAATGGAGGGGGTTCGGCCGTGTTCGTGCGGTCCGCCCCCCCTCACGTTAAAATAAAAACGCAACTTAAAACATTTGAAAGTCTCATGTTTGACATGCGAAATCCAGGATCAAGAAATGGAATAATTAAAGAATTAAACAACAACCCCTACCTCGGGTTTAAGATTCGAAGAATCGTCTACGTCCCGCGGAAGACGGCGTCGCGGAGGTCGGGCGTCACGGTCGTCGTTCGTCAAATCCGTTGACGAAGTGTTATGCCCGAAGAGATACGTCGTTGGCGAACTTGCACGCCGACGAAGGTTGTCCGAAGAAGAGGTGGCGTCCCCTTCGTTGTCACGGTGAACGAAGAAAGGAGGTTCGGCGTTCTTCGTCGGAAAAAGAGCGTTCCTCGTCAAGTCTTGAGGAAAGTCAAATTATAAAGAAAACAACGAACTCAAGAACCTCTACCTCGATAGACGCACGTTGACGTAGACGTGAAATATCGGTGTCGCGGAGGAAGAGTCGTTGTCGATGGCGTTCGTCGCGGAAAACCGTCGTGGAAGAGATGACGCGGAAGAAGTACGTCGCGTCGCGGATACGGCGTCGCGGATGAACCGTGTTCTTCGGCGGAGAAGTTCTTCGTTGAAGAACGACGTTCTTCGCGTTCTTCGTAGAGCTTGAAGATGTAGAGGAAGCTCTCAAAAAGCTCTCAAGGGAATAAACAAACAACCCATAAACAAATAAGATTACATCTTATTTTATTAACACATAACTCAAAAGAGTTTCAAATGTTTGAAATTCAAAAGAGTTTAACTCCCAAAATTAATTAAGTAACTTAAGCCATTAAAGAGGGGGGTTAAGGGAATTTGAAAAGTCTAGGGGTTCGTGTGGGCCCCACCACACTTAATCCTCCCAAGAGAGGTTAAGTGGGTGTGGGTCCCACTTCCAACCCCCTTTGGTAGGTTTTTAACAAACTAAAAATAAAATTTGTCTTACACAAATTTTATTTAACTCAACTGAAAACCCCCAAACTTAACTTTCAACCCGCAACAAACGCAACTCCCGAAAAGGTCTCGTTAAGCGAATATCGGCGCTGCGAGTTCATCGGTGCCCTCGGATTTCAATTCCGAGCACCGGATCAAAAGTTAGGAATTCCCGCTCGTTCGTTCACTGAACGTACCCGAGCCAAACTTCGGAAATTAATTCCGGGCACTCCGGGCCTCGGAATCAGGTGCCGTCTGAAACCGCGCTCTTGTAAAATTCTAAAGAAAATTAAGAAAAAATTTCCCTTGAATTTTACGGGTCTTTACATTACTCCCACCTCAGGGCTTTACGTCCCCGTAAAGATACAACAAAAACTAGGGAAAAAAAAGAGGGTACTGAGCACGCATCTGAGCCTCCCGCTCCCATGTGCTCTCCTAGAGATTCCCGTGCTGCCATCTGATGCGCACAAGAGGAATCGATCGCCCACGCAGGACCCGCTCCTGTCGATCCTCTATCTCCACCGGGACCTCCGTAAAAGTCGCCCCATCGTCAACGTCAAGCTCCCCATGGTCAATGATGTGCGTCGGGTCGTGAACGTATCTCCTCAGCTGGGATACGTGGAAGACGTCGTGCACCCGGTGCAACTGAGGTGGTAGAGCCAGGCGATAAGCAACCTCGCCAATCCTGCTGAGAATCTGGAAAGGTCCGATGAAGCGCGGAGATAATTTGCCGCCTCGGCCAAATCTCCGAATACCACGTCGAGGTGAGACCCGCAAGAAGACGTGGTCGCCATCCTCGAACTCCAGTGGCCTCCGCCTCCTGTCAGCGTATGACTTCTGCCGGCTCTGAGCTGTCCTCATCCGCTCCTGGATGACCTGGACCTTCTCTGTCGTGGCCTGGACCATCTCCGGTCCTACCAGTGCTGACTCCCCAGGGTCTGTCCAGCACAAAGGACATCTACATGGTCGGCCGTACAACGCCTCGTACGGTGCCATCCCGATGGTGGAGTGGTAGCTGTTGTTGTATGCGAACTCCACCAAGGGTAGGTGGTCCTCCCAGCTACGACCAAAGTCAAGGACACATGCGCGGAGCATGTCCTCGAGAGTCTGAATGGTCCTTTCCGTCTGACCATCTGTCTGAGGGTGAAAAGCTGTGCTAAGACGTAGCTGTGTCCCGAACGCTTCCTGTAACCCCTTCCAAAGCCGGGAAGTAAAGCGGGCATCTCGATCGGAGACGATAGATGATGGTACGCCGTGGAGCCGCACAATCTCCTGAACGTAGAGACGTCCCAAGCTCTCCACTGAGCCCTGCTCTCTGATGGGTAAGAAGTGTGCCGACTTGGTGAGTCGGTCAACAATCACCCAGATGGAGTCGTGACCTCTGGAAGTGCGTGGAAGTCCAGTCACGAAGTCCATAGATAAGTCGTCCCACTTCCATTCTGGAACCTCCAAGGGCTGTACCAAGCCTGCTGGTACCTGATGCTCTGCCTTCACCTGCTGACTGGTGAGGCACCGAGAAACGAACTCTGCTACTGCCTTCTTCATGCCCGGCCACCAATGCTGTCGTCTGAGGTCCTGGTACATCTTCACCACTCCAGGATGTACCGCCAAAGGAGAAGTGTGAAACTCTCTCAGCACTTCCTCTCGCAATGCGACTGGTACCATGGTACGTCCTCTGAAAAGGATGTCGTGCTCTTCTCCAAGGGAGAAACCATCAGGTGCCTGTCCCGAGGATATCTGTGCACGCCGTGTCTCACAGTCAGCGTCCCCATGCTGTGCCTCTCTGACCCGCTGCAGTAGTGGAGAGGTGACTGTGAGAGACTGAAGAAAGGTTGCTCCATCTCTATCCACGAAGGATATCTGCAAGGAGGCTAGCTGCTCCGTCGCCTCCTCGAGTAGCTGAATGCCCGTCCTCCTTCTGAGGGCATCGGCTACTACGTTCCCCTTCCCAGGAGTATAGACTATCTCAAAGTCATAGTCCTGGAGGAACTCGAGCCATCGTCGTTGTCTCAGGTTCAGGTCCTTCTGTGAGAAGATATACCTGAGACTCTGATGATCGGAAAAGACTGTAAAGCGCTCGCCCATCAGATAGTGTCGCCATGTCTTCAGAGCGAAGACCACTGCTGCTAACTCCAGGTCATGGGTAGCGTAGTTCTGCTCATGCGGCCTCAACTGTCGTGATCCATAGGTGATCACTGCCCGCTCCTGCATCAGAACACATCCGAGTCCGGTCCCTGATGCATCGCAGTAGACTACGTACCCTACTCCCTCCTCAGGCAACCTCAAGATAGGTGCGCTAGTCAATCTCTGTCTCAGCTCCTGGAAGCTCTGCTGACATCTGTCAGTCCATACGAAGGGTTTCCCTTTCTTCGTCAAAGTTGTGAGTGATGCCGCAACTCTGGAGAAGTTCGGCACAAATCTCCGATAGTATCCAGCTAGTCCCAAGAAACTCCGAACCTCAGTCACGCTCCTGGGTGGCTCCCATGCTAACATAGCCTCAATCTTCGCAGGATCCACTGCAACTCCCACCTCAGAGATAACGTGTCCCAAAAAGTGGACCTCACGTATCCAGAACTGGCACTTCGAGAGCTTACCATAAAGCTGGTGCTCTCGGAGTGTGTCAAGAACAACTCGCAAGTGATAGGCGTGCTCCTCCTCTGTCGTAGAGTAAATCAGAATGTCGTCGATGAAGACCACGACAAACCGATCGAGGTATGGCTGAAAGATCCTGTTCATGAGAGCCATGAACACTGCTGGAGCATTGGTTACACCGAAGGGCATAACCAAGAACTCATAGTGGCCATACCGACATCTGAAGGCCGTCTTCTGCACATCCTCGTCTCTGACTCTGAGCTGATGATAGCCTGACCTGAGGTCTATCTTCGAGAACCACCGTGCTCCCTTGAGCTGATCAAAGAGGTCATCAATCCTCGGTAGCGGATACTTGTTCCTCACTGTCACCTGGTTCAGGCGACAATAGTCAACACAAAGTCGCAAGCTCCCGTCCGCCTTCTTGGCGAACAATATTGGGGAAGCCCAGGGTGAAACACTGGGTCAGATGAACCCCTTGCCCTGCAAGTCCTGCAACTGTACCCGTAGCTCTCGAAGCTCGGCGGGGGCCATCCGATATGCTGGAGTGGATATCGGGGCTGTCCCGGGGTACAAGTCAATATAAAAGTCTACCTCTCTGCGAGGAGGTAGCCCTGGAACGTCGTCGGGAAAAACGTCCGCAAACTGATCCACCACTGCAGGAAAACCAGGACTCCGCACGTCAACTGCTCCAAGGATGAGGCTAGCCAACTGATGAGTGATGGGCTGCCCTCTCCTCCGCGGAAGTCCATCCTGTGCTGCTAAGGCTCCCTTCTCGCCGGTGAAGGTGAACCTGCTCCCGTCGGTGCGTACACATCGCACCTTGCGCCTAAAACAGTCAATCTGTGCATGGACCGTAGACAGCCAATCCATGCCAAAGATGACGTCGTAAGGCCTCGACGCTGCTACAAGAAGATCCCAGCCAAAGCTCTCGCCTCCTAGAGTAAGCTCACACTGCCGGCACCAGTGTGTAATCGTCGAGTCTGCTCCCGTAGGAGTCTCTAGCCGTAAGGATCGAGCCAACGGCTCTGTCGGAATCTCCGAGCTCCGAACAAGGGCAGCGGCTATGAAAGAGTGACTCGCTCCTGTGTCTATAAGAACTGCAGAAAGGGTGGAATAGACACAGATAGTACCTCAAATCATCTCAGGTGCGCCGTGGTCGTAGGCCTCTGCTGCCTGGAGCTGTGCCTGTCGCTGCCCGCCAGCTCCCTGTGGTCGGGGTGGACCTCCTGGTGGTGGTGGTGGTAGAGCCTCAAAGCGTCGGCCACCACCAGCTGCTCGTCCAGCTCCTCTGCCTCGTCCGCCTCCTCCCTGCGGACCGCCACGGTCGACCCTCTGCCTCTGCCTCGGTGGTCCATCAACTGACTGCTGCTCCTCGGCACGGCGGGTCGGGCAGTCGCGAGCCATGTGGCCCTGCCCGCCGCATGAGTAGCACTGTCTGCCTCTCGGAAGACTGGCTCCACGTTGTGTGCCCCGCACTGCTGAGCCAGTGCCCTGAGGTCGTCTGCCCGAAGGTCTGGTCTGCCTGGACCCCTGAGTCATCCGTCGACTGCCTGCTGCAGATGACTCTGCCACGTGCCGCCCTGCGGTGGGTCTCTGTGCTGGTGTAGACTCAGCAAGGAAGCTCTCGATCAGAAGGGCTCGCTCCAGTACTCCTGTCTGAGTCGGTATGCTGAGGGAGATCAGCGATGCCCTGATCTCGTGTCTCAAACCCTGCTCGAAGGTCCGGGCCCGGAAGAATGGGTCTCGTACCATGTCGGTCGAGTAGCGCGAGAGATCGGTAAATCTTGTCGAGTACTGAGCGACCGTCATGCTGCCCTGCCGCAGCTGTAGAAGCTCCTGGATACGCACCGCACGAAGGGTGGCTGGGACGAACTCCGAGCGGAAGAGGCTCTCAAAGTCCGTCCAAAGTAGGGATGCCTCATCGTGCACCTGGAGCATCAGGCTCCACCATCGTCCTGCTGCTGCGTGTAGTAGGCTCGCAGCGAGGATCACCATGAGGTCTGCTGGTGTCCTCACTAGCCTAAACACTCGAACCACTGCCTCCAGCCAGTCCTCTGCTGCCTGGGGATCCGTCTCCCCGCGAAACCTGGGCGGTCGCTGGCGCTGAAACTCATGCAGTGCGCTGAGGCGACGTGCATCGTCAGCGACTGCTGCTGGAAGCATCGAGGGATCGGCGGGTAAAGCTACCACCGGTGCCACTACTGAAAAAGGGCCCTGCACCGAAGCCTCGTCGCTCGGTGGGCTGTCGTCTCGCTCGACTCTCGGAACCCTAGCTGGCTGCCGTCGTGGGGCCATCCTGAAAAGGAAACAGGTGCGCCACGGTTAGAACAGTATACCTGGTGAGATGATATAAGTAATCACAAAGAAAACTTGAAACACACACGCAATCAATGTTTTCGTGCATTTAGTCGGAAATCAGAAGTCAGGGTCCTGGTGTACGGATACGTCGACCGCCGCACCAACACTGGACTCCCTGGACTGATATCCACACTCAATACGCTAAACATTATTGCTTCACATAGAAAAGATCAGAGTTCACGGTAGAACCGAAAGCCTCTGATACCAATTTGTCACGACCCGCCCTCGGGGTCCGAGTCGTGACTACCCCAAGCCCGCCTTCCATAGGCCAGGGGCTGGCGACTAGCACCAAGGCGTAAATCCCGGTAAAAAGGGAAGGCATTGCCTTTGAAAAGTAAACACACACCACAGAGTAAACAAGCGGAAGTAAACACTAAACAAGCAGAGTACGACTGAAAGTGCGGAAAAGTAAATGGGCCAGAATAAAAACCCAAACTGAAAGTAAAGTACAACTCGAAAAGGGAAAAACGGCAACTGAAAAGTAAAAGCCGCTACTCCGAGCTGTCCACTGGAAATCCCACCTGAAGGGTGGGTACAGATAGCTCCTCTGCTCCACGGGTCCCGTCGTCCGCTCCGAGCACGTCCCGCCCAGTGGTCCACCTCCGGGTACCGTCCCGCTGTGCATGCCTCAGCTAAGGTCAACGCTGTCCGTCGTCTGCAACCAACACAACGTAGTGCGGGCAAAGCCCGTGCAGGGGTGAGTATAAGCTACTCAGTAGGGACCCCGAGACCCCTGAAGGTCTCTCAAATCCACAAAGGATAAACCACGAAGAAAAGTACAATCACGAAGTAACAACCGACACTGCTTAGGTATATGCCCATACATATACCTAAGTCATCAATTTAAATACGCTCCAACCTCCGAGCCCAAGTACAACCCAGTCCATGCAGGAAAGTATACGTATTCCACATAGGAAAGCAAAACATAACCCACACAGGATTTCACAACACAATCCACACAGGAAAGCAACAGGATTCAGCTCACACAGGTATACTTCTTCAAGGACGATAAAGATGATCACTGATCCATCTAAGTCGTCGGACCCACGAAGGATCGATAGGTAACTAACCCCCGCAGAATACCCACACAGGATCGGGCTCACACAGAACCTGTAGGCGCTGGCTCACACAGAACCGCTGAGCGCAAGGACCCACACAGGATCGGGCCCACACAGGACCTGTAGCACTGATCCACGTAGGATCGCTGAGTGCCGAAGTCGTCGTCGTCGAATCCACACAGGATCTCTGTACTGTCGTCGTCGAATCCACACAGGATCTCTGTACTGTCGTCGTCGCAGTCACAGTAGCAGTCGTAGCAGAAGAACAGTCGCAGCCAGCACTAGGGTTCCCGCACACAGCAAGCTCGTTCGGAGGGTCCGCTCCACGAGCCGAGAGGCTGATACATCAACTGTCACGAAGACCAGAGTTGATGTATCCAAAAGTTCTGTATCGTCAACAGGAACTCAACGCAACAGACGGCGCGTCGATCGGATGCCCGGTCTGAGAGTTATTGGCATTTTCGTCTCCGGGGCCCGGTTGGTTTTTAAGGCAAAACCACCCGACCGTACTCCACCTGCGTCCAAACCTCGGGCGGAGTATTCCAAAAGATCCGTCACACTAAGAGGAACACTTCGCGACTGACGGCACGTCAATCAGACGTCCGTAGCTCAAGATATGAGCGTTTCCGCTCCGAAGGCCCGGTTGGTTTCGTGAACGAACCAACCCGGCCGAACTCAAAGTAAACCGAATCCTTGAGTGCGATATACCGAAACGACCGTATCGATCCAAGGATCGTGTTGCCGTAGACGGTTCGTCATTCGGAGGTCTGAGGCAAGAGGCGGCGCGGCTATGCCGCGCCGTTTTGCTTTAGGAAGCGCCCCTCCCCCCCCCCCCCCCACGTGGGGGGCCTGCTGGAAACGAACCGAGGGGGCCGGTTTCCCCCTCCCTTCAAAGAACCGCCCCCCTCTTTAAGAGGGGGGTTTTTACAAGCTGACCGGGGAATTAATTTCCCCGGTTTAACGGCATCCGGCCGGCCAGCTGGCCGGCCTGTTTTCTCCAACGGGACCGGAATTTCCGGTCCCCTCTTCGGCTTCCGATGCCGGCAGCTCGGCCGCCGGTCTTCTCTTCCGCCGCGGCCCGGAACCGGCCGCGGTCTCCTCATCCCGCCGCGGCCCGGAACCGGCCGCGGCGTTCGTAATTCGGCGCGGTGCGACGGCACCGCGCCCCTTCGCCGTGCTTTGATATTCTTTCAACGCGGCGCGACGGCGTCGCGTTCTTGTTGTTTCTTCCATGGTGCGTGCGACGGCATCGCGTAAGATATTTACACGTTCATCCGCGTGGTGCGACGGCACCACGCCACTTGCTTTCCTCCGCAAAATAATTAAACAAGAACAATGGAGGGGGTTCGGCCGTGTTCGTGCGGTCCGGCCCCCCTCACGTTAAAATAAAAACGCAACTTAAAACATTTGAAAGTCTCATGTTTTACATGCGAAATCCAGGATCAAGAAATGGAATAATTAAAGAATTAAACAACAACCCCTACCTCGGGTTTAAGATTCGAAGAATCGTCTACGTCCCGCGGAAGACGGCGCCGCGGAGGTCGGGCGTCGCGGTCGTCGTTCGTCAAATCCGTTGACGAAGTGTTATGCCCGAAGAGATACGTCGTTGGCGAACTTGCACGCCGACGAAGGTTGTCCGAAGAAGAGGTGGCGTCCCCTTCGTTGTCACGGTGAACGAAGAAAGGAGGTGCGGCGTTCTTCGTCGGAAAAAGAGCGTTCCTCGTCAAGTCTTGAGGAAAGTCAAATTATAAAGAAAACAACGAACTCAAGAACCTCTACCTCGATAGACGCACTTTGACGTAGACGTGAAATATCGGTGTCGCGGAGGAAGAGTCGTTGTCGATGGCGTTCGTCGTGGAAAACCGTCGCGGAAGAGATGACGCGGAAGAAGTACGTCGCGTCGCGGATACGGCGTCGCGGATGAACCGTGTTCTTCGGCGGAGAAGTTCTTCGTTGAAGAACGACGTTTTTCGCGTTCTTCGTAGAGCTTGAAGATGTAGAGGAAGCTCTCAAAAAGCTCTCAAGGGAATAAACAAACAACCCATAAACAAATAAGATTACATCTTATTTTATTAACACATAACTCAAAAGAATTTCAAATGTTTGAAATTCAAAAGAGTTTAACTCCCAAAATTAATTAAGTAACTTAAGCCATTAAAGAGGGGGGTTAAGGGAATTTGAAAAGTCTAGGGGTTCGTGTGGGCCCCACCACACTTAATCCTCCCAAGGGAGGTTAAGTGGGTGTGGGTCCCACTTCCAACCCCCTTTGGTAGGTTTTTAACAAACTAAAAATAAAATTTGTCTTACACAAATTTTATTTAACTCAACTGAAAACCCCCAAACTTAACTTTCAACCCGCAACAAACGCAACTCCCGAAAAGGTCTCGTTAAGCGAATATCGGCGCTGCGAGTTCATCGGTGCCCTCAGATATCAATTCCGAGCACCGGATCAAAAGTTAGGAATTCCCGCTCGTTCGTTCACTGAACGTACCCGAGCCAAACTTCGGAAATTAATTCCGGGCACTCCGGGCCTCGGAATCAGGTGCCGTCTGAAACCGCGCTCTTGTAAAATTCTAAAGAAAATTAAGAAAAAATTTCCCTTGAATTTTACGGGTCTTTACACTCCAAACCGTTGGTATAGGTTAGTATTCTACTAGTGCATGAATTTGTGAAAATATTAAAGTCTAAGGACCATTAAACATTCCCATAGACAAGAATATATAATGACACAAAAACATGCAGAATTCCTACTGCTAGATCTATTCTCTTAATCTCCCATTTTGGAGATTACCAAGTGAGAAATTCATGAGAAGTAGTCTCATATACTTATGAGTACTCGCACCTGATGTTATATATACTGTATGTCCCATTATAGTATGTTATCAAACAAAAGAAATATAGTAATAATATTATCATAGCACTTTAAGGTTCTCATCATTATGGGGAACTACTATGACCTTGTCAATGTGACAAATAATCTAGTACATTATTACCTTTTAGTCAAGTAGAACAATAAAAAATATGTAATGACATGTTTAAGTTAATATTTAATACATAAAATATTCATGTAATCAAAGTTCAAACTACAGGTTCTTGGACACCAACTCTAACAAACTACCAATTGGACTAGAGACAAATGCCTACAAAATTCTGTCTACTAGACCTCACATGATAATCATGTTTCTGCTAAGTCAAGGATTTAGTCAAGGGGTCTGCCGTGTTGTCTTCCATGGAAATACTAATCTCTGTAACTTCACATCTCTGAGAAATATCCTGCAAGAGATGTTACATCTGATGTATGTGCTTCATTCTCAGATGTGACTTTGGCTCTTTTGTGAAAGCTTCCAAAATAGCAATATCATAATAGAGTGCGATGAGATCTTTACTACTTGGTACCACATCAAGATCTTAGAGAGAATTTTTCATCCAAATTGCTTCATTAGCCACCTCAAATTTTTTAACATACTTGGTGTCTTTAGAATCTATGACTATAGCCTACTTTGAGACATTCCATCTCACAACACCTTTATTCAATGTGAAGAAGTATCCCATTTGTGACTTCATGTCATCTTGATCATTTGGGAAACTAGAATCTGCATATCTTATGATGAAAAGTTCATCATCTCCTCCATAAACCAAGAACTCATCTTTAGTACGCCTCAGATACTTAAGGATAGTATTTACTACAATACAATGGTGTTCATGAGGATCATCGTGATATCATCATACCATAATTAATGAATAGGCCACATATAGCCTAGTACAAAGCATAACATACATGACTGAACCAATCACTGATGTTTTTGGAATCCTAGCCATTCTATTTCTTCCCTCATGGTTCCAAGGACACATTTTGTTGAAAAGATGAATTCCATCTGATACTGTCAATAATACCCTCTTGAATTGTTCCATACTGAATCTATTCAGTATATTGTCAAAGTATTTACTTTCAATTAGGATGAGAAACCTCTTCGATCTATCATAATGGATCTTGATCACATGAATGTATGCTACCTCACCCATGCCTTTCATGGAAAATCATTTATTCAACCATGCCTCAACAGACTATATGACTAGTATTTCATTTCCAATTAGTAATATGTCATCAACATATACTATTAAGAAAACAACTTCACTCCCACTTAACCATTTTTATACACAAGGCTCACATCCATTCTCTATAAAACTACATTATGTTATGGATTCATCAAAATTATTGTTCCATGAATAGGATGCTTACTTTATTCCATAAATGGATTTTTCCACTTGTATATGTTATTGGAATCCTTTAGAGTCACAATCCCTTCAGTTTCTGTCATGTAGATATCTTCCTAAAGGTTCCCATTAAGAGAAGCTATTTTTACACCCATTGTATAAATTTTATAGTGATTTTAATCCACAATGGAAAATATAATTCTGTTGTATTTCAACATTGAAACCCATAAAAAGGTTTCATCGTAGTCAATACCCAGACACTATATAAAACAGTTTGCAACCAATCACAACTTATATGTACTAACTTGTCCTTCCATGTCTTGTTTATTGATGATTACCCATTTGAATTCAACAGTCCTTACATCCATTGGAGGATCTACCAAAATCTATATTATGTTTTGGTACATGGAATACATTTCATAATTCATAGATTCTTTCCACTTTGAAACATCTGTGCAACTTAATTTTCCCTATAGGTTATAGGGATATTATTATCAATGAATAATGAGTCACCATCCTTAGTAACTAGAAAACCATACCATTCTGGTTATCTTACCTATCTTGTACTCCTACATTGTTCTTGTGTGTTTGGGATTGTTTCTTCTTCCACAGAGCCTTGTGGAATTTGATATTGTACCGACTCTTATTTCCCTTGAGGCTCGATTTCATCAAATTTTATCTCACTCCCACTATCGTTTTTGGATATGTGCTCACTCTCAATGAATATGGATTGTCTTGTCATTATAAACCTTTTTAGAGGGTTTGTATAGGTAACATCCCCTTATTTACTTGGGGTACACTATAACAGTACACTTTGTGCCTCAGAGTGTAATTTTATTACCAGAAGAGGACTTAACAAGCACTTCACTTTCCCACACATGAAAATATAATTATATGGTTTTTCTTTCTCTCAAAAATTCATATGGAATACCATTTAACCATTTAGTTGGTACTTGCTTTATTATATGTTCCAGTGTTTGTAACAAATATCCCTAAAGGGATAATGTAAGACTTTCATGACTATTATTTGATCTCATAATGTCCAGCAAGGTGTGGTTCCTCCTTTTTCAAACACCATTACACTGAGGTGTGTAAGGAAGAGTGATTTGGGATAGGATCCCAAACACCCCTAAGTAATCAATGAAGTCTTGATTATGATTTTCCACACCATAGTATATGTATAGTTTCTTAATCATCCTACCATGTTTCCTATCAAATTCCTTCTTGTATTCTATGAAATTCTTAAATGAATCATAATGATACCTCGCTATATAAATATATCCATATCTACTAACATTGTCAATACAATTTATGAAGTATGAGTACCCACCTCTTACTTCAATAGGAAATAGTCCACACACATCTGTATAAACTAATTTAGGAAGCTATTTATCCATTTCACCTCCCTCACTAAATTGGGATTTGGTCATTTTCCCTTGTAAGTATGTATGACAAACACCAAGTGATTTTAGTTTGAAAGAATCTATATATCCATCTTGATATAATTTTTTGAAGCGTTTATCATTTACATGACATAACTGGTGAGGCAAATGTTGGGTGCAGTATGAGTGATGTGAAGTAACTTCGTTATCAATATCCATTACATGGTTTATGTATTCCAATTTGTATGGACCATAATTTAATTAAGCATTTTCATAAAAAATCAATAATTAAAAAATAAGCAACATTTATTTCCAAATTTAAAAATTAATTCGTTTTTATCAAATATGTATATAGAAAAAAAAAATTGGTAACTAAAGGCATGTAATATCAACCTGTTAAAACCAATATCATTAGGATCCACAATGTCAGGTGATAATCCCTAATAGCTACAACAATAAGTTTATCTCCATTGGCTACTCGTAGATCTACCTCCCCTCACCCATTTTTTATTAATCTACTATGTTCCTCTATTTTAATACATATTTGAGCACCAAAATCTATATCTAATACCCAGTTTATACAAATAGATAAATTACACTTGATAACAATTGAACTTGAATCTTCTCCTTTCTCTTTAATTGGGCGTTGTTTTTCTTCTAATGGCCCTTATTTCAACATATGAAACAGTCAACATCCTATCCCCCTCACATACCCATTAATCTTCTTCTTCTTGGAAGGGTATGAAACATATTTGGGCTTAAATCTCTTTACTTTCTATTTCTATTTGTTCAACATGAGAAAAAAGGATTTTCATGCTTTATATCATTATCTACTTGGAAAATGGGGAAGAGAATATCTGGAAGAGATTTCTCAATTTTTTTAATATTAATATTAAAAAAACTGGATTATCTCTGAGGGAGTAATGCTAGAATGAGATCATTTTCCAATTTATTAGTGAGTTTAGACCCTAGAACCTCTAGGCACTCAATATATCCAATGACGTTGACTACAAGAGGCCCATCTAGGGAACCCTCTCAAAGCTTACTCTGAAAGATAGCCATGGAAATTTCAAAACATTCATCTATTGATCTCTCCTGGTAATGACCATGGACGTGATCAAACAAGCTATACACATCTATGTTTTTGTGAGACTTCATGAGCTTACTTGATAAAGATGAAAGAATAAAAAATTAAAATTTTACCACATCTTTCATATGTTTTTAGTAGACTTGGAACACTTCATCACTTACCTCTTGAGTAGGAAGATCAGACAATGAGGATTCTAGCATGTAATATTTCTTTTCATGGAGTAGAACAACCCGAAGGCATGTAAACCACTATTAAAAGTTACTGCCAGTGGGAACAGTTTATTTACCCAATATTTATCATAGGGATAGTGATATTTTAATTTTATTATACAATTAAATGTGAATATTAATATTACATTTCTTGATTACATTTTTTTGTGAGAAATAATTAATTGATTTTATTAAATCTCCCACTATTTGTTCATGTCCCAATAATCATCACCATTGAGCAAGGAATGTCTTTTTTATAGGTCATTATAGTGGAAAAGATCCATATTTTCCTTTGTATAACCCCAAAAAGGGTTGGTTAAGCAATTTTGATGGTATTTATGTAGGAAAGTATTTTCCAAATATGATTTTGTAGCTCCTTGATCCATTTAGAGGACTCCCCAATCCAAAAATCCTAACATGGATTTTCTCAACACATTCCTCCAAATTACACCAACAATAGCAAGGGTTGATCCTCTAGATGAAAAATGGTCAATCCTACCTAAAACATTCATAAGAACCCCCCTTAAAAAGTAAGTGTCTAAAAAAGGATTGGCCAAACACATTGTTCTATTGAGTGTTTCTCCTAATAAAGTAACAAAATGCTTAAACTGACTTAATATTAGATTAATGGATTTTATTTTATTATGCATAAAGTTTTATCTTTTTTTATCCCTTAAACGCATTTTTAATATTTATGTTTATTCATACATAATTAATTAAAAATTTTTGGATAAAATAATTACAAATAACCAATTTTATTTAAATTCTATCTTTTCATATTAATTCATTCATTTATGTGATTACGGTCTTGTATCAATAAATATACATTTAATGAATGAGAAAATAATTATTATGTAATTAAATAACCTGATCATGATCTTATCTAATGGTTTATTTACTGAGTGGAAATTAAATCAACCTATAACCAAGGGGAAATAACTCTTTATGATTGATTTGGCATAAGCTACAACATTCCATGTGTCCACCTATGTATCACTGTGTAGGCTTAATTATGGTTCTATCTTGAACCATCTCCAAGCACCTAGGGATTATACATTAATTAAAAATATTTATTACTCACACGCAGGTGAGGGGAACCAAAGGATTAGTTAAATGAAATTACAGAAATATCCTTAGTCATAAATGTCCTTCATGATTATTGAGGGAGGGATGACTCACAATCCATATTTTAATTTAATATTAAATAATTTAAAACCATGAAATATGTTTAATTAAATAAATTCCAACACATACCTAGGTCATGGTCAAACTCATGAAGGGTCACACGTGTAGCGAATACACAAAAGTAAATAACTATCATCAATTTCATTATTGGTTCTTTTATTATTTAAGATAATAGTTCTTGCATTAATTAATTAATAAATTAATAAATTAATTCTCTTTCATCTTAATGATAATCATATTTTATTTAGAGATACCTATAGTTAATGGAAGTCATGGAAAATAAAAGGCATAAATAATAATGAAATATTAATTATAATAAATTTATTGAGAATTTATAATTATTTAAAACCATTATTAATTTTTAAAACACAAATTGAAGTGATAATTAATAAAAAAGGTTTCAATGATGAAATTTCTAATTTAATGCAATTTTAGTTTTTTTCATTCATGGGAGTCTACACAACATGTACATGTAGCTACATTTCATATACATCATTTTACGTATATCGATGTAACATGCCTTGGGATTCGATGTGTTGACTTGGCCAGACTACATGGTGTGTACATGCTAATTACACATCCTGTATCCACTTTCCATGTGATAGGTTTTCCCAGTGGACATATAGCGTGTAATAAAAATCACCACATGTAATTAATTAATCTGTTCATTGAGATACATTGTTCATGGTTATATAGTGTGTTCTCTAGCCGCACGTTGTGTAATCAAATTTTACAGGCCAATGACTGGCACTTCCCTATGGAGTCTCTGGTTATTTTTAATTTGTTCTAAAAACCTTTAAGAAAATGAAACACTGAACAAACATGATTAATATTTTAATGATGGGTTATTTCAAACTGGATTAAATAAAGAATAATATTCAAAAAATCTAAACATAATTTGACAATGATCAAGAGTCAAAAAAAGAAATACAAATTTACATGTGATTGCTCTAAGACTACTTGTTGGTTTTAGGCCCAACAGAAGTGTGCAGTGGTGGGTGATATATTAAAATTTCTTTTAATAGTTGCTTCCCAAAACCAAGAGTGTGGATCTTGCACATAAAATTTATAAATAATTTATTTAATATGAAAATAAATTAATTATTAGGATTAGAAAATTTCTTCAATTATGATTCATGATCATCTAAAACATCCCATTTGGACTTCCGTCATTGAACATATGAGGATCCAAGGGTAGAATCCCTCTAGCGGTGATCCACACGTGCTTCAATAGTCTTCGACTAATGTGACTTTTTCCCTAGGTGCTAGAACTATGAATCGAATGTACTGCATCTTCCATTATAGATTATTCCTTATTCAATATGGAAGAAATTATCTCTTGGGTTTTTCATATTTGAGAGGGAGAGAGGAGGAGGAGTTAAGATAGAATTCATTGTTTGCAAAATTATCAATTCCCAAACATTGAATTTCTTTTTAATAAATTACAAAATATATGTAGTCATATATTTATAGATATGTGATATCAGTTATAAGATTTAATTGCATAACATCTATTAAATATAATTATAACCAATAATGAAATCCCATGCCATAAAATAATAATAAAATTATCATTATTTTATTGTGTGCCAACTTGCACAAAATAGATAAATAATATTTACCAACTTGTATTTAATTTTTTTATCACTGAACACAGTCTTGGTGTGTTTGAACTCCTCTTGTATTAATTAAACACCCAAATAAATATTTTATTCTCTTAAATAAATATTTTAATCACAATCTAATAAATATATATTTAATTTATATGATCAATTTAACATAAATAAAATTATTTACCGGTCTTGAGAATAATATTTATTCTATTAATTTAATTCATGCATAATTTAATCTAGTCCACCATAAATACTTAGAGTGTGAACCTGTAGGATTCTTTCTCATTGTCATTAGGCGGGCTTGACTAAAGTCCAAGATTACTCTCTTGTAATGGGTTACGGAACCCAAGAGAAAGAACTTAATGTCACATCAACAAAAAACCTCATACTAACACACACAATTTAATATAATCCCTTTATCACATAATCTCATCCAGTAGGATTCATGATAGTGTCATTAACCAATATGATAAGTATATCATTTTTGACAATCTGAAACAAACATGTCATTACAACATGGCCATGGAATTTAGGTCAACCGTTCTATTTTAGTCAAAGGGCTGAGATATCAACTTCTATAAATCTGGAAGGGGAAAATCCTTTATTGAATTATCCTTTAATAACATATCATTCATGTCACACCCATTGTACCATACTTCCCACCAAAATATGGCATGGTGGTGTTCATCAGAAAATCCAATTGAGCGGGTTGTGACATGAATTAATGATAATATTAATGTCTAAGTACCATTACACACACTCACAAATAGGAATATTCGACGAAAAAAACTTGTAGATTTCATACTAGAATGTTTGTTCTCATAATATCTCATCTTGGAGATTACAATGTGTGAACTTCATGAGAAGAATTATCATATTATTATGAGTACATTCACCTAATATTATATATACTATGAGTCCCATCATAGTCTATTATCAAAATGTATAACTATATTCAGAATATTATCATTTCACTTAAAGGATCTCATCATTGTGGGTAACTACTATGAACTTATAAATGCAACAAATAATCTAAGAAATTATTATATTATGGTTATGAAGAAAAATGAATAATATGTAATAATATGTTTAATTTAATATTAATACATCAAATATTCATGTAATCAAAGTTCAAATAGTTGGTTCGTAGACACCATCTCTAACACTGCTCCCATTTCTCATCCTATACTCACCTGTGTTGCCCTAGAAACTATACTAAAGGGAAAAATAAGCCTCAGAGATCCTTCATGCTTCGATCTATGATGTGTATAGGATAAAACTAAAAAAACCAATGAATTCTAGCTCAACATCCTTAGGATAAAAATTATGAGATGATTTAGAATGATATCGGTAAGGTTGTGAAATGAAGAAGTCATTGCTCATGGAATGATACACATGAGGTAAGATTAACTGATAGGTTATCAACCATACTCTCACCATAATATCAAACATACTGAAAATAACATCTTGATAGATTCTATTTCCTCTGTATCTGTCTATGTCCAAGTATGAGTAATGTAACATCACCGACCCAAAATCCACTAAACTGGTGCTCTAATCCGGGTGGTTACATGACCTTAAGTGCACCTCCTCGTATGCCAAAGGCTTCCAACTAGCAGCGGGGGTCTACTGAGTCAAGTGGGGAGACTATACCCCCTTTTTATCAGAGTATTCCACAAAAAAATAAACCAAATAGCGGAAACAATAACCAATAAACACGGAACATGCATAACAATAATTTGCAACAATAAATATGCCATGTCATACTACAAGTGCAAGAGTGAACAAAAGCCCCAAATAAAGACAATAACCAAAATCCCCAAAATGGCCCCGACTCCAATTCTGGATCCTCAACCAAGTGATACCCATGTCCACTCACTATCTAGCAAGGACCTTTACCCTTCTCCTTACCTAAAAACATAAATTCATCTCGGGAACCCAATGGCGGCCCGAGCAGGGTGTGAGTACAACTCAGTAGGCCACCACCAATGGTGTCTAAAAAACATCCATTATGAATAGGCAGTGCATGCAAAAGGAATATGAATGATAATTGCCGAGTAATTAATTAAGGTTCCATTAACAAGTTCAGAGTAAAATCCCTTTTTCAATTTCCATTACAATTCATTTATTACCAATTATCATCTCTTACCATTTCATCACATTTCCATGGGTTAATCACGCACATTATGTTACATGGGTCTAAGGCCAACAATCACACACAAGAGGGTAAACACATCATTATCCTATCTCACAAGGACAAACCCCCTCATAGCAACCGTATCCTCACCTCGAAGCCTTAGTACGGCTGGATGAAACCATTAGGAGAATAGACCCTCAGTCCCCTTTCCTAACCCATGCATTTAGGGTGGAGTTTAGAACCTCAGTCTTCACTCAACCTGTGGGCGTAGATCCCGATGTCATACCCCACTCTAGGAAGCCATGTGCACATGCTTATATATAAGCAACCATCAACCATCTGAACCATTTCCCTTCGGCAAACACTATTCACAAAAACCCACATGGGAATCCACATCATGCCTAACAAATTAACACAATACCATTGCACATAATTTAACCATTTACCCCATTCCCATGTGTTATTCCTATCTCACTAACCATTGAACATTAGACCCATAACCTATCCTATTATGATCTTAAATCATTTTACACATTAAACCATTTAACACATTCATCATTTTCATGAATCAACCATTCATTCCCTTTCAAATAACCCCTAGGTTATTTCTATGTCTAGGTGCATCACCTAACTTCTATTCCAAGTTCAACCAATCATGCCAACATGTTCATCAAGGGATCTACAATTCACTACAACAAGGCCACTTGTTTAATAACAATCCCAAAACGCGGGAAATGTCGGCACATCCCATAGATGGCCCTAATTAGGTCAAGACAATCCTAACACATCCCACAGGGATCATGGGGGTTCCCATTTTCCATTTCAAACACCATTATTACCAAACATGCCAAGGTTATTCAAAAAATAACCAAGTGGAAACAAGAACACAACTAATAATACACAAATCCCCAAATAACTATGGGATATCACTTTTAGACCACCTACCTCAAAACCGCAGTTGAACGCACTCTCAGTCGAGTCCTTAGACCTCGATCCAACAAACCTTTGGAGCTTTAACTCAGAGCTTCGGTCTGCAACCAATGGCGCTCTAAATACCTTAGAAACGAGGTAGATCGATCTCTTGGAGCCTTTGAGCGATTTGGTTCATGACTTTCCATAAACTAGGATCTTACAACCTCCCCACCTTATAACGGCTCATCCTCGAGCCGAGTTACCAAGCTTTATTAATCCACTGAAGAGAAGAGTTCGGGCCATTGACCCCGCATTTCCGATTCCCGCTCCCATGTTTCTTTATGAACATTACCATGCTTCCAAAGTACTTGCACTAATGGCACAACCTTGCCTCGCAAGACCTTTTAACTACGATCCACCACACGGACCAGATTCTTCTCAAAGGACGCATCAGCCTCAAGCTCCAAATACTTAACGTCAACCACATGAGATGGGTCAGGGTGATACCATCGAAGCTACGTCACATGAAACACATAATTCATCCCACCATACTTTTGTGGAAGGTCCAATCAGTAAGCCACTAGTATGATCCTCTGCACAATCTCAAAAGGTCCCACATACCTGGGCACTAACTTACCATGCTTTCGAATCCAACAGTGACCCAACCTTGGAGACACCCAAAGGAACACTTTATCACCCACCCTAAACTCAAGAGGTCTATGCCTCCGATCTGCATACGAATTCTGCCGACTCTGAGCTGTAGCCGTCCGCTTCCTGATCAACTTGACTTTCTCTGAACTATCCTACACGAGACTTGGCCCCAACAACTCAGATTCACTGACCTCTAACCAACACAACAGAGATCTACATGGTCTCCCATAAAGCTCCTCATATAGTTCCATCTGAATCATAGCCTGAAAAATGTTGTTGTAGGAAAACTCAACTAACGATAGGTGCCTCTCCCAAGAACCACCAATGTCCAAGACACAAGCTCTTAACATGTCTTCCAACACTTGGATCGTACGTTCTGACTACTCGCCTATCTGCAGGTGGAGATCCATACTAAAAAACACCTGTGTACCAAGAACTTTATGCAATCCTTGCCAGAAATGTGATGTGAAACGCAGGTCTTGGTCCAAAACTATGGTCTGCGGCACCCCGTGCAACCGCACTATCTCCCGAACTTACAAATCACCCAACTTGTCGACTATAAAGTTCTCCTGAATCGGTATTAAATGAGCCACTATCATTAAATGATCCACAACCACCCATATTGTATGATTCTTCTGTGGAATCCTCGGAAGACCCATGAAAAAATCCCTTGTCACATCATCCCACTTCTATTCCGAGATGGGCAATGGATGCAACAAACCACCTGGCCGTTGATGCTCAGCCTTCACCTACTGATAGGAAAGACACTGTGCCACAAAGCCCGCAACATCTTTCTTTATTCCAGGACACCAAAAAAGGCCTTCAAAGATCATGTTACATATTGGTCAAACCAAGATTCACTTCCCACTCTAATGCATGGAACTCTCGCATAAACTCTTCTCGCACAAACTTTGAAAAAACCACAAGATCATAAACACAAACAACACCGTCCACGCTGACGGCCCATCCAGAATGTAGCTCCCCACCTTTAATCTTTTCCTTTAGGTTCAAACACTCAGGATCATCAAGATGACCTTCCTTAACTCGACTCAAATGCGTCAACTCCATCGTTAAAGAAGCAAGAGTGACCTGGACACTCTCCTCCTGCACCTCCAAGTGCATTTTTGCAAACAAAGCCATCACCTTCCACTCGGTGATGGATTCATGAGATACATGATTCTGAACCTTCCTACTCAGAGCATCATCAACATTGTTTCCCTTTCCTGGTGTGTACACCAACTCAAAGTTAAAATACAAGAGATATTCAACCCATCTTTGCTATCGAAGATTCAGATCTCGACGTGAGAAGATGTACATTAAACTCTTATGGTCAGTGAACACAGTAAACCATTCTCCCAATAGATAGTGCCTCCAGAACTTCATGGCGTACACCACTGCAGCCTACTCAAGATCATGAGTGGGATGGTTCCTCTCATGGGGTCTCAACTTTCTTGACCCATAAACCACAACCCGCTCACCATGCATCAACACATCCCTAAGTCTGATTCAGGACACATCAAAAAACACGATGTACTTCTCACCCAACTCAGGTAAGATCAAAATGGGTGTGTCATCAACCACTTCTTCAACTCCTAGAAGGCGTTCTCAAAAGCCTCTGACCACTCGAACCTGATTCCCTTCTTGGTCAAGCTCGAGAGTGGTGCTGCCAAGCTAGAGAAATCCTTAATGAACCTTCGGTAATACCCGGCCAAACCCAGAAAACTCCAAACATCAGAAACACTCTTGGGCTTCCCCCAAGATACAACAGCATGCACTTTCTCTGGATCCACTAACACACCTACCTCCAAGATGGTGTGACCCAGAAAATGAACCTCACATACCTATAATTGACACTTTGATAGCTTGGCGTATAGCCGGTGCTCTCTTTGCATACCCAAGACAATGTCAAGATGTTGGGCATGATCATCGTGAGTTATTTAGTACACTAAGATATCATCAACAAAGACGACCACAAAACGATCTATATAGGGATGAAAGATACGGTTCATTAGGTCCATAAACATTGTCAGTGCATTGGGAAAGCCAAAAGGCATTTCCACAAACTCAAACAACCCGTACCGACTCTGGAAAGCTATCCACGGTACGTTAGAAGACCTCACCATCAACTGGTGATATCCCGGCCTCAGATAGATCTTAAAAAACACTGATGCACCCCTCAACCGATCAAATAGGTGAACAATTCTAGGAAGAGGGTACCGATTCTTCACTGTCATCTGATTCAACTTCAGATAGTCAACGCACAGCCTCAACGACCCATCGGCCTTCTTTGAAAAAATCATGGGAGATCCCCAAGGAGACGTACTAGGACAGATAAACCCCTTACGCACAAACTCCTCAAGTAGAAACTTCAGTTCCTGGAGCTCTGCCGGTACCATTCGGTATGGAGGAATAGAATCTGGCTCCACTCCCGACAGCAACTCGAATGTGAACTAACATCCCTCTCAGGTGGTAACCCTGAGAAATCCTCAGGAAGCACATCTTAAAACTGATCCACCATGGGAGGAAAAACAGAATGTTATCCTATTTCATTTTCATAAATCATGAGACATGCCACTCGAATCGTGAGTCCATTAAACCACTGAACAAACGGTCATGCATGCCCTGCTCAAACATCCCATTCCCCACGGGGGACATAAGTGTCACCCTCAAGTGACCTAAAATATACTCTGCAATGATAGAAGTCTATATGAACCTGATACAACACCAACCAATCCATTCCCAAGATGAGGTGAAACCCTGACATCTCAAGAATGAACAAATCCCATAGAAAACGATACCCACCGACTTCCAATGCACACCCTTTGCACCGATTAATATCATCAACCTACACTCCCTACAGGGTATCAATGGACATAACTTCACACACCCTCTCCATAGGTAAACCCTATGCTACCACAATTTGATCAGAGACAAAAGAGTGTGTGGAACCTGGGTCAAAAAATTCACTAGAAATACTATAATTTACAAGGATCGTACCTCAAATAGTGAATGGTCTAGCCTCACCACCACTAGGTGCAAACTGAACTGCTTGAAGCTGACCTGCCCCTCTACCTTGGGCCCCAACCAGTACACCCTGCACTGCACTGCCTTGCTGGCATGAGTGATCCTACCCTAGAGGTCCACATCCACCGCCCCTTCCAGTACGGCCCATGGATCTCTAACTGCCTCCCTAATATGGGTCAACTGATCCCCTTCATGTACTTGGAACTTTCTTTTCACCATCATGCTCACCCGACTGCTGAGGGTTCCTACAGAATCTCTGCACATGCCCCATCCTGCCACATGAACGTCACTCAACTGGAGGTCGAGGACACTGACCACGCATATGCCCTGGCCTTCCATACTGAAAACAAAACACCTGGTTCCCACTCTGAGAGGTTGACCCCCTCTTCTAGCCACTTTTCACACTTCCACCATGATGTGAGCTCTCACAGCATCACTTTCGACCTTCGGTAGCTGCACCACTCGTCTGTCCCACCGACACCACAAGCCTACTACCCGAAGCTCCCTTTAGGATTCCTTCTGAGATCAGTGTCTGATCTACTACCTCTATGAACCTCTTTTAGCGGAAGATGTTTACTTGAGACCTGATCTCATGTCTTAGGCCATACTAGAAATTATTTGCTACTACTACCTCATTCTCTTCTAAAACGGGGAAAAAGAGTCTCAAATCAGTGAATCGACTAGCATAGTCCAGCAACGATAGTGATCAATGAGTCAGGCTCATAAAATCTGCAGCCTGCTCCTATCTCAATGTCTCTGGGTAGAAATGCCCCAGAAACCTTTCTTGAAAATCCTTCCATGACATTCCCTTAGCCTGCTCGATTTGAGCCATAATGTCCCACCAATGCCTAGCATGGCCTCGCAACATATAAACGGCCAGATTCACTCACTTTTCAATAGGGGTCTCCAGATGGTCCAGTATCATCTGGACAGACTCTAACCAGAACTCTACTACTTCTAGCCCACCCTCTTTGGTGAAGGTCGAAGGGTTCTGCAGTTGGAACTCCCTGGTCTGCTCAAACATACTCGGCACAACCCGCCCTAGGTCCCGATCAATCATCTGCATAAGGTGAGCCAAATTATCTCAGAACGGGTCATCTCTACCTTCATTGATCGCCACATTTTCCTGCTCCTCTACTAGAGGAGTGTTCTCAGCAACATCCTCCCATTTCCCAACTGGTAGCCGACGTTGTGGTGGCATTTTTCTACAATGCCAAGCATGAGATTTTAGAACGCATACCATATACTTTCATGACTCCATCAAAAGCTCTTTACTAGCTACAACAACCCATTTCATATACTAACTCAACAACATTTTCCAATTTTTTTTTAAACCCTTTTACTCCATTAAACATCATTTACCATACATTCATCCTTACCCACTTGTGTTATTTCATTTATCTCACCGTTTCTTGATTTTATGAAATGAACGATGCACCCTACTTTCCTACCTCACACACCAACCATGTCCATGTGCAGAACACAATTCTTGTCACCTATCTCCCTTGGTGCCTACAATGATGCATGAATGTAAATCCTCATGCCGTTGAGGCCACGAGCCAAAAGTCATAAAAAAGTCACATCAAACCACATGTGCATCACCCATCGGTGAAATATCATCAAATGTAAAATCACTCAACCAAGAACAATATTTCCCACCTAGGGTGACTTGGGTTTCCCCGTACCTAGGTTAGATACTCCCAAGCACAAGCACATTACCAAGGTATGTCATGTCTTAACCCTTGGCTACCAATCCCAAATAACAAGACATTAGAGAAGGAGAATAAAGACCTCCTCTAATACCACTTTGTAACATCCCTGACCAAGAAGCCACTAAACTGGTGCTACGAGCCGGGTGGTTACATGACCTTAAGAGCACCTCCCCATATGCCAAAGGCTACCAACTAGTAGCAACGGTCTACGAAGTCATGTGGGGAGACTATACCCCCTTTTTCTGAGAGTAATCCACAACAGAAATAAACCAAATAGCAGAAGCAATAACCAATACACACGGAACATGCATAAGAATCATTTCTAACAATAAATATGCCATGTCATACTACAAGTGCAAGAGTGAACAAAATCCCCAAATAAAGACAATAACCAAAATCCCCAAAATAGTCTCAACTCCATGTCTGGATCATCCACTATGTTCTACCCATGTCCACTCACTATCTAGCAAGGACCTTTTCCATTCTCCTGACCTACAAACATGAAGTCTGCTTGGGTACCCAACGACGGCCCGAGCAGGGTGTGAGTACAACTCAGTAGGGCACCACCAACGGTGTCTACAAAACATCTAGTATGAACATGTAGTGCATGAAAAAGGAATATGAATGATAATTTCCAAGTAATTAATTAAGGTTCCATTAACAAGCTAAGAGTTAAATCCCTTTTTACATTTCCATTACCATTCATTTATTACCAATTATCATTGCATATCATTTCATCACATTTCCATGGGTTAATCACATTCATTATGTTACATGGGTCTAATTCCAAAAATCACATGCAAGGGGGTAAAAACATCGTTATCCTATCTCATTAGGACTAACCCCCTCATAGCAACCATATACCCACTTTGAAGCCTCAATTCATGTGGATGCAACCGTTAGGAGAATAGACCCTCTGTACCCTTTCCTAACCCATGCATTTAGGGTAGTGTTTAGAACCCCAGTCTTAGCTCAACCCATGGGCGTTGATCCTCATGTCATACCCCACTCTATGAAGCCATGTGCACATGCTTATATATAAGTAACCATCAACCATCCAACCCATTGCCCTTCGACAAACACTTTTCCCAACAACCCACATGGGAATCCACATCATGGCTTAACCAATTAACACATTACCATTTCAGATCATTTAACCATTTACCCAATTCCCATGTGTTATTCCTATCTCACTAATCATTGAACATTAGACCCATAACCTATCCTGTTATGGTCTTAAATCAGTTTACACCTTAACCCATTTAACCTGATCATCATTTTCATGAATCAAATATTCATTCCCTTTCAAATAACCCTAGGTTATTTCCATGTCTAGGTGCATCACCTAACATCTATTCCATGTTCAACCAATCATGCCAACATGTTCATCAAGGGATCTACAATTTACTAGAACAAGGCCACTTGTTTAATAACAATCCCGAAATGCGGGAAAAGACGGCACATTCCATGGATGGACCTAATTAGGTCAAGACAATCCCAACACATCCCACGGGGATCGTGAGGGTTCCGATTTTCCATTTTAAACACCATTATTACAAAACAGTCCAATGTTATTCAAAACATAACAAAGTGGAAACAAGAACACAACTAATCATGCACAAATCCTCAAATAACTATGGGATATCACTTGTAGACAACCTACCTCGAAACCGCTGTTGAATGCACTCTCAATTGAGTCCTTAGACCTCGATCCAACCAACATTTAGAGCTTCAACCCAGAGCTTTGATCTGCAACCAATGGAGCTCTAAACGCCTTAGAAATTAGGGAGATCAATCTCTTGGAGCCTTTGGGAAATTTGGTTCGTGCCTTTCCAAAAACCGGGATCTTACAAGTGATACTCATATGAGTACATGATCCTAGACTTCAAACTCCATCAATCATCCACACTGATTGGTATAAGATTTTTATCTTGACCGAGCAGTATAAATCTGCTTCTTGATCAGTTTTACCTTCTTCAAATTCTCCTAAACAAGATGAGGAACTGGTTTCACAATCTCTCCCACCTATTACCCGCATATGGTGAAGATAATGGAATATCGTATATATCCTCATAAGGACCCATCTATATTATTTCCTACTAATTATTATTGTACGTAATTTCAATAAGTGGGGTATGATTCTCCCAAGATTCGCTGAAATCAAGGATACATTCGCAGAGCATGTCCTCTAAAACCTATAGAGTCCATTATAACTGTCCATCTATATGTGGTTTAAAGGTTGTGTTTAGTAGCACCTATGTACCCATATCCTTCTACAACCCCTTCCAAAATCATAATATTAAAAAATAATCCCCATATGAAATGATAGTATGAGGGATCCCGCAATGTTGAATGATCTGACCAACTAAAAATCCTCCCAAATCATCCACTAATAATGTCTCCCAAATAGGAAGGAAGTGGTCTATTGTCATCAGTCAATCCATGACTAACAAAATTATATTTCTACCTTGAAAACATTTTAGTAATCTAACAACAAAATCCATAAAAACATCCAATTATTTCCATTATGGCATTGATAATGGTTGTAGCAAGCCAGCAGGTTATTGGTGTTCCACCTTCACCAGCCAAAATATGGAACACCCAGTGATAAAACCTACTATATGATGATTTATCCCTAGACACCAATACTTCCAGTTCATATCATGATACATCATAGAGATAACCAAGTGAAATTCCTAAAAAGAAACATACGACTCACACATTTTATCCTCTATTATATATGTGAGAATCCATATATATCCATGTATATGCCAAAAGTTTTCAACATAGATAGAATAATACAAAGGTGTTTCCTCACCAATAATACCCTCTTGTAGGACCAAAATCTCTAGATCTAAATTTTTTCTCATAGTTCCCTTATTCAGAAGTAAAGAGGTCATTGATAGTGATACAAGTATAGAACCTCAATGATAGTCCCGTACCTTTATATGAATATCAGAAAATAGATCTATAATCTTCCATTTTCAACTATCCTCTTGATATGCCTATGTTTGAGTCCTCCTCCTCATTGAATTTGAAAAAACATTTCCCTTCCTAGGCATATAGGCATGATTTATGTCAAATGATTGTAGATATTCAACACATATTCTCTACCAATGATTTAATTAACTGTGTAAATTTATTCTCTAGGATCTTATGGTCTACAAACACCACAAAATACTCTCCTAGTAGGAAATGCATCCAACAACACAATTCATGTACACCAACTTATAACATGGGATCACGCATTAGGTAATTTCACTCAGGAGGCCTCAACCGCCATGACCCATATGCAACAACTCTGTATTCCTATATAAGGATTTATCCTAGCCATATACATGATGCCTCATAAGGGACTGTATAACTCACGGCTGGATATGGAAGAATTAGGATTGACACAAAAGTAAATCTACCTTTCATCTTTTATATGGTTTTCTCATATTATTCAGACCATATAAACATTACACCATTCATATTCAAGTGCATAAATTGTGATTATAAGGTTGATAAGTCCTAAATAAAATTCTTGTACTAACCATCCAGCCCTAAGAATCAGTGTATATCAAACACATTCTTGGGATTCTCCCAAGTAACCACAAATCTCACCTTTTATGGGTCAACTGAACCACATACTTCAAAGATTATGTGACCCAAGAAGTGAACAATGTTAATCTAGAAATGATATTTAATGATCTTAGAATAGATCTAGTTCTCATTTAGTGTATTCAAAATGAAATCATGATGAGTGTAATGGAAATCTCAAGTGTGAGAATACACCAAGATGTCATCTATGAAGACTATGAAAAATAAATACACTTTGTGATGGAAATACCTATTAATCATGCCCATAAAGACATAAGGAACATTCATAAGACTAAATGACATCACAATATACTCATATAAGTTGTACGAACTATAGAAAGCTATTAATGTAATATATAAAGGCCAGACTCCAACATAATAATATCCTTATCTTAGTTAAATATTTGAGAATACCCTCTCTCCTATGATTTTGTCAGAAATATCATCTATGGGAGGTAAGGGATATCATTTTTTCACAATAAGTTGATTAAAATTATGATAATACATAGAAATATTGAGGTTTTAGTCTGCCTTCTTCTAGAAAATGTCTTGTGAACCCTAGCGAGAAGTACTGGGCCATTGGAAACCCTTGGCCACATAAATCTTACAGCTACCTCTTGGGATCTTAGAACTTTTTAGTATCCATCCTATAAGGAGGAATGGATACAGGAGCCACTCTGGTAACTAGATCAATAGTAAATTCTACCTCTCTCTATGGAGGTAGTCCATAAAAGTCATCAGGGAATACATCCCTAAATTGATCGACTACTGGAGGGAACTAAATCTAATGTAGTCCCAGATCATTCATGTTAATATTGCAAATATAGGTGGTAACACCCAATAACCCAAGTTATCATGGTCCATATATAGCATCCTTGACATCCCACTCACCGATGTGAATATAAGATCTACCCTTTGGTGATGTAAACGACACCCTCCAGGGATAAAAATCCAAATAAACATGATAGAGAACCAAACAGTCCATCTTGAGAATGATGTTGAACCCTATCATCTCATAGATAAATAGGTTCCATATGGAATGATAGTGAACTAACTAAAAAGGCATTTACTTTCACTAGGATACTCTCTTTGATCATAAACCCAAATGTGTATCTAGCATCATCATACTACAAAAGATCTCAACAGGAAGCCCTAGTCTCTCCAAAATTGGAACATATATGAAGGAATGTGATGCACCTATGTCGAAGGTAAAAATTATAGTATAGGATACTAGAATAGAACATTGAATAGTAGATGGCCAAGTGTCCTGTTCCACTGGTATAGGACGTACTGAATAGATATAGCTTGATTCATAGCCTTACGCTGCAACATGACTACATGGAGTAGTACCGATCTACTGGAACTGTATATATATAGTCTAGATACCATTACCATGACCTCCTTCTCTATCTATATGACCATTAGTAGTCCAGACACCTTCCTGGAGAGGTGATATAGAACCTACATTTGAAGGTCGAGATATCATAGACCCTCTGTCACTCTTTACAGATGGGATGGTCCTCCAGAATCAATGTAGATTCCTCAATTTTTCGCAGCCTTAGCATTCTATAAATTATCTAGGACACTTTAACTTCTTATTCCTAGTATTCCCATAGTGGTGACATACCATGTAACTATCATTAGAAGTCATATAGAATCCACTTCTCATGCATGAAGTCTCAAAGCGGCGCTACCCAACACTTGTAGAACGAATACTATGTCTAGATTTCAAACCAACAAGGATCACACCATCTACTTCCCTTAGGTACCACTAAATGGTAAGGGCCTCATTAAATATTTCAGATTTTATAGTCAAATGGGAAACATTTACCAAATAATGAATAGGATGCCTCAAACCATCCTTAAATCATCTCACCTTCACCGGCTCATCAGTGGTGTAGATAGGCATGAAGCGTTAATGCTCTATAAAATGAGATAAATAGTACATGACTATAATTGATCCCTATGTAAGGTTCATGAACTCCATAGATCTATTATCCCTTAGTGTCCCCATAAAGAAATAGTAAAAAAATCATGTCTAGAATTCACTCCATGTAACTAACTGATACTAACTATCCAGATTTAGAATACCCCACTATTATTTGGCTGATCCTCAAAGAATATAAGTAGTGAGTATTGATCTTATCTCTGGAGGAGTCTCAAGATGATTGAATATATAAATAATAGTATAATTCCATAACTTTTCATCCTATGGTATGCCATTCCTAGAAAAAGTGAGTGGATGATGTTGATGGAACTCCTGAGTGAACTCTCCCAAAAAAGGGGTAGAGTGTGGAGCACACTATAAGGTCTTTATAAGTCACAAGAAATATACTAAAAAAAGAGAACCATCAAACACATAGAAAATATGAAGTTGTTCCATAGGATGGAATAATGTTGGTATAAATAGATGTTTAGATCCCATCACCTCTGGAGCATGTTCATTACTGCCCTCCAAGTATATGATCAGAGGAAGTTGTGGTGGAATTTCTCTACAAATTCCAAACAAACACCTAAGAAAGGATTTGATAAAAAAATAATCCACTTATGTAATAATAGAATAGGTATAAATCCTTTTTATGTAATAGTCTCACCCCTCTTCCTGATCAAAGAGTTAGGTCAGAGTGATAGAAACATTTATATACAAAAATAGAGGTGCTACCTACCACCCACTACTAAGGTCGGGATTAGGTCAAACTCTCTATTTTTGAATTATGATTTTATTTTCCAATTCATATTTATATCATTAATATTTTTAAACAGTTGAACAAAAGGGTTCCCTAATTTCAATCCCTAATGTCCCATACACATTATGAACCAAAATGTGGCATCCATTTAATCCATACTATAATACCTTCTAGTATATATGATCAATAGTCCATGAATCAACATGACATAGTTGACTGTGTATGGTGTCTATTATATCATATACATGAAAACATTTTTAGGATATGTTAGGCACTCTAAGTAACAACAATGATTCTCAATTCCTTAAAAGAATCATTATCTAATAACAATTATTTTTATAATAGTTAATGAACTCATTGAAATCACAGGAAATGAAAATAACAGAATGATCCTTTATGGCATGGAATATTCAGGGAATGTGAATTTCCTACAAGGTGCCTAATATGAGGAATGCTCTGGGAATATTTTCCCTCATTTCATCAGTTTAAGGAAAAATGATAAACATCATTTATATCAATTATAACATGACAATTAAATTACATCACCCAATGGTGGAATCAAATAAACTATAATAGAAAAAAAATTATATTCTAGGAAATTTGTATTTTATCTATACATGGGTTAACTAATCCTAGGTACAACTCATTACCAATTCCAATAGAATTTTTAATCACCATTATATTGTCTCAAAATAGCATGGAATAAAAAAAATCTCTCAAACAACTTTGTGACATCATGGACCTGGATGCCGGTAAATGGTTCCTCGAGCTTGGTTGGCCTCATAGACTCAAGAACACCTCCTTGAATATTAGAGGTTGTCGACTGGTAGTGAAGGAATATTGTGTGTTTGTGGGGAGAAAATTGAATAAATACTATAGTGGAACACAATAGATAAGGAATAAAAGATAAATATTAGAAGCATAATATAACGAGATGGAACAATATTGGCAGACACTATAAACATTGGACCCGTAACCCACCATAGAGAAAGCATATAAAAATAACCTAGAAATAATAATCAACTAATAATTGGAAACTGAATCATATATAAAGGATGATAATTTATGTCATGTATCTATAAATCATGAAAACATGGATTCGAATAGCTGGCAACAGTACTATACATGCTATACAAAAATAATCCAAATGTCAACCCAATCATCCCATTCTTTTTCTTGATCATCTACTACCGATCTCCATTATAAGTCATGAAAAAATCAAGAATTCATAAGAGGATACATCCCCTTATCTATAATTATAATCATGTGGTCTTCTCAGGTACCATAGGCTGTCTAAATAAGGTGTGAGATAAATCAGAGTAGGGCACCACAAATTATATCTATAAACATTTAGTATATGTACATAACATGAAATTATGTAGATATAAAAATGAAAGTAGTAATTATAGATGTAAATGGGTTAGATATGGTTCTAGAAAGGAAACTAGGCTAGCACTACCTAATTTTGCCTGTGCAAGTATAACTCTGATAAAAAACAATGGACACAATGCTTGATATCACATATGTAAGGGACATCATGCCTAGTTTCACAGAAGTAATGGATTCCATGGACAGTATGATAGAATAGGGATAACATGTCTAATGTCATGTATAGGGATTCCATTTCGAGTATCACAGTAAGGTTCATCATGCCCATATAGTATCAAAAGGGACTTCATACACATGTAGTGTCACAAGGGACACCATGTCTGTATATCATCATAAGGGATTCCAGGCCCATATAGTATCAAATTTATATGAGGGTCTCCATGCCCATACCATGTCACATTTATATTATGGTCTCCCTGACCGCATCTTATCATATTTATATAAGGGTCTCCATTCCCATTTTTTATGATTATTAAGGGTCCTCATGACTATTTGATGGAAAGCATGAGGGAATCCTTGCCCATTTATATATATATCATGCATAAGGATCATCATGTCAAATTTCAATTTTTAAAGAGGGTTTCCGTGACCACACATCCTTAGTATAAATATCCATTGGATATAATATTATAAATGGAATAATTAATAATTCATATTCATTTAATAATGACAAGGGAATACCCATTTTCAATTTTAAGAATGTGATGAGGGCTGACCACTTATTTCAATTCAATTCATTAAAATTTTTGAGGCACTAGAGATGCTAGGCCACTTCATTTAATTCAAATCAAAGTGATATACCCATTTATATCTAAACAAAACACTCCATTAGGTGCTTTGGATATATTCTTATAAAATCCAATTAGGCATATAAGAGGGAAAACCCCAAGGGATGGATCCATATAATGTTGAAAAATCAATATGAATTTTCATTATAACGAGTCATTTTGATCCAAGAAAGGCAACCAATTCAAGGAAGATATTATTTAGGGGCAATGCTCTGTGAAACCGGCTTTCATAACAACAACAAAAATTATAAAACTTCAACACATAAGGAATAAATTATAGACCACCTAACTCATACTCATACAAATCTTCTCGTCTTGTTTCGACCTTTAGTTGAGCCAAGATTGGAAACTTTTTGAATAAAAGAAGAACACCATTAAAATAAGGCATATGAGCAAGCACCTCAATAACTTCATGAAGTGAAAGGCAAATAGATAATGGAAAAAGGAATGGAGATCTTACCGATGTGCATCCAATGAGACTAACAACGCTTGTATCATACTTCAGATGAAGAGTTGAGATAAAAAGATTTGATTTGAGATAAAAGGGGAGAACCCAAGAAAAATAGATATACTGGATTGAAAAAATATGAATCTTTGAATTAATATAATTAAAATGGAAAATGATCATTTTATAAAAAAATATATGGGTCACATGGTTTGGCCACATGATTAGACAAATATTGCATCATCTGTGCACCTCCCACTAGCAAAAGAGTGAAACCACATGATTAGGCTACATAGTTAGTGAAACCCTATACCAATAGTGATAGTATCCTATGATAAAAACAACAGACACTTTTCATGGGCGTGAAACCACTAGCACATGTTTTGGGAAATGCATGTTCCCTTCTACACCCCACAATCCATCCACAGAAGGTTAGGAGAGGTCGTGTGAGACGGGCCACACAGTTTTAGAGAGGACCAACTTGGGATATTCCTAACACTAGGGGGGTGAATCAGGGTTAAAAACTTTTTAAACCAATTCCATCATTTTATCCCAGTACCTCCTGACATGTTTGGATCTTGATTCTCTTATTCTTTTTTCCCTATCGCATGTAATAATAGAATGTAGTAAAAATATGCACACAATACTTTTAAAAGGATCACACCTCAATAAGAACATATTTTTTCCTTTCCATATATGATGATGACTAGTACATGGATTTTCTACACTAAATTGATATGCTTTTATAGTGGTTGACTGGGAAAAAAATCTACTAGTCAGTATAGATCCCTACACTTAGTGGCAGGAATGAGATAATCACTTCTTAGTGTGAGTCCCTACACTCATAGGGGGAAGGGAGATAATTCACTTCCAACTTCCAGCCTCTAGCTGGTTCTTTATACTACCCATAGAGATAGTCTTCTTCCTTCTTTAAAAGGTAGGTTCTCCTCTTGATCTATTTTAGTGCTCTTCAATTGATAACTTTAAATGAAGTAGGAAACAAAATCAATTCTTATCTTCCATCTTCTCTTGTACAAATCCAACTTCACTAGTTCTTCTTCTTTATTCTTTATTAGTGCAATGATTTAATGCACAAAAATGCCTTCCTTCTTGGCTGGAATCAGAAACTACTATGTTATTTTTAAAATAATGAGGATCGTATCACATGGCATCACTAGAGTAAATTATTCTCTCTCTTGTTCATGAATGCATGTGATCATGCATGTGGAATTTAGTTTTAACCATTCTTCCCATTATTACATCTTCTTATTTACACACATGCACAATCCATTTTGATTCATTATTTAATTGTTCTTAATGTTTTCATGTGCATGTATGAATCCATTCATGATCTCTTATTATCCTTGCCTGAAAACCCTAATGGGTGTAGTTCTATATGCACACACACTTCCTTTTCTCCTCTATTTATCTTCATTATCTAGCACTTTCATAGGGTGTTTCTTTTGGTTTATTTCTGTGGTTCTTAAAAACCAAATGGGTGAAACTCTTGTCTCATGTGAACTCCATCGTCACACAATCAAACACGGCCTCAGGATCCTTAAATAAAATAACAAGCATAAATTATTGTAAGAATTGGGATTATCTTACAATACCCATCATCACCCAAACAAGAACCCTTGAAAATTGAAGGATTTAAGCGTGAAAACCTGAGAGGGTTCTTCTCCACTTCCTGAACCCGAATGGGTACAAGTCTTCTTCTTCACACAAAGGATGCATGGTTCATCTTTCCTCATAGTGTGATCGACTTCACGAAACATAGTGGGAGGATAGGTCTCAACCACTGGATCACGATAACATCAACTTCAAAAATCACATCGAAGGTTTGAGTAAACAATCACGTGTTCATGGGAACTATTATTTGCAAAGTGGTTTAAGAGCATAAAGTACATCTCAACCACCTGTGGGATCTTCCTCTTCGCAGAGAATTCTAGTTTGTAGAGCTCTCAAGTTCACAGAGCTTACTAGATCATGAAGCTCACAATTTCTATGAGAATTGATTGGTCTTTGAAAAGATCACTTCTTTATTAATTTTTAAAGGCTCGCCGTGAATCTCATTTTCATCAAGGAGCTCACTTCCTTGGCATAGCTCGCTTTCTCCGCGAACCTTCTTCGCAATTAGAGAGCTCTAAAATTACAGTTAAGTAACTCTTCTTTTCTTGAGGGGGTGGAGGGTTATTTATAGGAATTTCCCACTGACTAAAAAACCTTTCATTTACCTCATCGCCACATCAGCACCAAATCATAGAGCTCCTTAATTTCCACCAAAATGTATACTATTTCATTAATAAATATGGATATTTTTTGGATTCACAAAGCTCATCATAACCATGAATATTTCTATCAAATACTGTGCGCCACCATGATGATCCTTATTCCTTTTTTCCGCTGAAATGATTCTTCTTCTTCATTGCCACATTTCTCTCCGGCAATTCTCCTTTCCTCGTCCATTCATAGAGCTCTTCATAATCGCAATGAACACCATTGACATTATTCATGTAATAGTGAAATCTACTTCATGAAGCCCATCCTCCCAAAATTCATTCCTTTTCCATATTTTCATGAGATCTTTAGGGAAATTCACTTTTCACAATGCTATCCTAATAGAAAATTTGTACCCCCAAAAATTGGAAAACACTGGAAAACTGCACCACCTTAGACACCAGTTTCAGCAAGACCAAAAATATATATTGAACATATCATTTCTCTCCCATTTATTCATAAAAAATTCATCAAAATCTCTCTAATCAACTTATTATCTATGCGAAATACATATCAGTAATGCATTGTCAAAATTTTGAATGTTAAGAACATTCATGCTTTCTATTTTCCACTTCATCTTCAACCACCATTTATGGCAATCATCGAATGCCAAGCCAATGAAACCTTTTGATTTTCATCGTCTTATAATATTTTTGGAATGTGACTTCCAAATAACTTCCATTGTCCTCACATGGATCATACTTCATCCATATCCATTATTGTAAACAATGTGTCACATTTGACTCATGTTCTTTGAACATAGTATCTGTCCATTAATCGTCTGACTTATGAAAACATGGAGAATTTCCTAGGCATGAAATCTAATTATATGACTCCATAATAATTCTCTAGGAATCATCACTTCAACAAATCTCCATTCACTATGTAGTTCTTTATTTTTACCATTATTGAAAACTTTTGACAAAAAATACATCTTATAGACAAGTAGTCCCAATAATATCCCCTTTGTATTTGTTGGAAATACATCAAATTTCTCTCAGATGAATGTTTCAATATCAAAATGAGAATCTTATCTCTCCACTTCAATTTTCATTATCTAACTTCTGAAAATTCATTTATATTTATCCCCTCTTATTGACAATAAATAAAAAGATGATGGTAGAGAACATATCAATCCATATTTATGAAATGTGTCATCAATCATTTCACTCTAAGTCTACTTGACCTATGCTCTATGTATAAAACAAGAGGATTTGATTTATACAACAAATATGTCCATTACCCAGTAAACATGATACCTCATGAGATGAGAACTCATGTACTTGTCTTCAAGGAATTTACACTTTCATTCCAAACCTATAATAATAAGTGTGATATGAAATAATAAAACTAAAACTTTTTCACTCCCTTCATTTAATGGATAAAAATCATCCAAGTTCAATAGGTATGATTAGTGGCATTAGGGAACTTCAAAATTTCTTATGTCACTGACAGACTTAGTTACCCCTCCCCCTTTGTATGATTTTTATTTTTGTGTAACCAATGATGATATACTGAGAGATGAAATAACTTTCCCAATGACATGATCTTCAATCAATATTTAGAGTATTTGAGTTGTTATTCCAATTTATTTTGATACTGATTGAGATATTGACTTTGGAATCTTCTTCATGTGTCTCCCCCTCAAGGGAACCCTTGTCACTATTGATTCTCAAGTTTTCCCCCTGAGAGATTGCTTCTCCTTTAATTCCATGTATTATAACAACAAATAAAATACAATATGATTTAGGGAAACAAGGTGGATCCTCCTTGATCCATCAATGTGAACCACAATGTGGAGATGATTTTCTCAACCTAGATGCTCCATTATTCACACATTCTCAACAGATCTTCAATGCTGACTATGATTGTGTATGATGGATATAGAGGCCTAGAAACAACTACTTTGTACTTTATTCATTGAATAAACCCCTTATCACATATTGATTGTTCTTCTATGAGACAATGCATGTGATAATGTCCCAAGAATAGCTGTTGCATTAAAGGGTCATGGCAGATCCCTACAACAATGAGAACTCGAAAGTGTCGTAACACTGTTCTTGAATATATGTTCTATATCCAGATGATGTTATTTGAGGGACACAAATAATGAACCCCATTAGGGGTGAGTACTCATAAAAATTCGAGTCACCTTCTCATGGTGTGCGCCCTTGGTAATATCCAGGAGGATATTATGAGGATAAGACCTGCCAGTAGGAAATCCAAATTTCAAAGTGTCATTGGATGTTCCTATCTATGGATGTGTGTATTGGTCCTTGGATTTTAAGATTATTATTAATGGGTATTAAAACTAATACAATTAGATGTATTGATGATAAATATGATGAAAAACTCTTCGCAACGAGGTAGGATACGTTGGGTGCGTCACGAGTAATACTGCATTAATAGATAATGCAAGAAAGCATTTTTCCCTTCTCTTCCATAATGGAATTAAATATCTCAGGCCCTTTGATGGAATTGATGTACCCAAAATAAATCCATGGCCATGATAAGGAATGGGTGAGTTCAATTTCAGAAAGTCAATGAATGAACAACCGAGCACATGGTTTGATGGCACTAGTATGCAGCCCTTTTGATTCGAGATATCGTAGCAAATAAATTATATTACAGGATAAGCATTCGTATGATGTGACAAGTGTTTACGACATTAACTTCTTTCTCTATGGGTGCCTTCGCATGTTGCTAGACTCTAAACTTGGACTTTAGACAGTCTCTACCTAATGCCACTCAAAAAGAGGCATAGAGGGTCACACACTAAGTGTGTCCATGTATCTCAGTTAAATATTAATTTAACAAGTTTAATAAAGATTATTCCTGAATATGGTTAATAATAATTTAAGGCTTCATGATCGCATTTATTTCGACATGATTTATTCAAGAGAATATATTGTGGGTGAAATAATATTTATTTATTAGTGGGTAATGCAGTTACATTTATTTAAGAAATTAATAGCCATTACTCAAGGTCTAATAAATGTGGTGGAGGAAATAAAGAAAAATGAAAACAAGATAAACACACAGTGTACATTGAATGTACACACCATGTAGTTTTCATGGAAAATGAGTACACGCCGGGTATTAATGATTACACGCCGTGTAGTTTTTATAGTAGGGATTTTGAGGAAATAATATCATTTTATTAAATGATATTTATTATAATCAGCATGGGCGCATGTCAAGGAATTAATCATTTGACATGGGGGTTTTCAATAATAGTTAATTAAAAAAATAAAATGCGTAATGCATTTATTTATTTTCATAACTCTATAACCTCAAACCCGATTATAAATATCCTCACAACCCGCACACTTTTCTAGATATAATCATTGTTTACAAAAATTATGGAAAATTCTCTCAAGGCCGAGAGAACCCCTTCTTCCAAGAAGGATCTCAAGACTGAGAGAGATCCTCCTCTATCAGATCAAAGCAATCTAAGTCGGGAAACACAAGCAAAGGCTTCTCCAAACTAGCACCTGGAGATTCCTTTAGAGATTTCTATAGATACGTGGTACACGTTTGGATCACTGCTAGAGGAATTATGCACTTGGATTCTATGATGCAATGACGAATCACGTAGAAAAATTACCAGAAAACATTAATGAAGAAACAATTCCATAAAGTTAACTCTTGTCAATTAATTATTATTAATTATAACCGACATATGATGATCCTCTTGATGGTTTCTGGACCCTTCTCTATCTTTTCATTCTTAGTTCTATTTCAAAGATCCGACATTTTATTATCGTGATGGATATAAGATTTAACATTGTTTAACGCAAATATTAATGTTGGGTTCACCCACAAATGCACTAATGCTACGCATGGAACCTATAAATGGTATCAGAGCGGTCATATTGTTGATTATAATTATTTAGTTTTTCATGGGTGATTTACACATTTAATAGTTTAGTTCTTTCAATTTATGTTAATCATTCTTTAAAATCGGAATCTCGAGATCTATTCTTCCCCTATCGTTTCTTGTTCACCGTACAGAAATAAATTTTTCTTTTAATTTTGATTAAAATAAAATAGAGGAACACATCCGGAGTTTTCAAATTCTCCTGGTCGTAAAAGAAAATAATACACAACATGTATTCAGAAGTACATGCCGTGTAGTCTATGTTCAATGCATTGACTGATCTACCAAATCAGGTCATGTATTGGATCCTATATAAGTCTTTTATGACACTGTGTGTTTACCAGGAACAAGTGGAACATGGTTTCCAGATTACACACTGTGTGGTCCAACCGAACATGGTGTGTAGTCCCTTCGGGTTAGGGTTAGACCATGTACCCCGTACACGGCTTTCCCGACTGGAAACCGTGTAACGCAGATACTACACAACATGTGTCCAATTGAACACACTGTGTTCTCTGAATATTTCTAAAGTACATCTACACGCCTTGTCCCTGGGCATGTACATCAGATGGACGATGAATAAATGTACAAGCCATGTAGTTGGAACTACACGCCGTGTACTCATCCAAATTACACAGATTCATTAAAATTTATTATTATATTATTCAAACCCTTGTGACGTGTACCATAGTGCCGGTGTAAATCTGAGGCACAAAACGTGATAATTGTTTTATATATATGTGTTTAATTTAACATCCACATAATGAATGGGAATTCATCGGGTTTCTTCCAAGGTACATGTTATGTACAAAGATAATTTTAAATGAATTTATTTGTTTAAAATTATGATGGATGAGAATCTAAAAGAAATTCAGAAAAAGGTTTATGATAAAATGATTGATTAATTAAAGATAATTAATTAATTCGAGCATGATTTATATTAAGAAAGAATGATTAAAGAATTGAATTCTAGTTTTACTTATGCATAAATATCATTGCATGTATGGATGATCATGAGCTAGACCAAGATCTTTGTATGTGAATGGTTTCATTTAATTTATTTAAATTAAATTTGTTGGCCTGCAAGCCTTCACCTAATTAATATGTAGGGCCTGCGTTCCCAAGTATTATTTTATGTAAAAACCCCATTTACCCATCACCTGTGTGTGATATAAATGAATATGTAATGGATGGAGCTCCCAAGCTAGTGGAGGCAGCTCAAGTCAGGATCCAAGGTGAAACTGATCCATGGAGAAACAAAGGTGGACAAGTGGAATGCTAGAAACACAAACCCGAAAGGTTCAAGGTGTTTCTCCCATAGGTCTTGGGTTAGTTTATCAACAGCTAGATAAACTAACTAATTGAAAAAGCTCATGATCATACCATTTATTTTAATTCTGTCAGTTGCATGGTTTATTTGTTGTCGGTGTGTTGTCAGGATCACACAATTAATGAATTAAACAAGCATGCAATATGGAACTAAAATAATATTGGCTTATGTGTAAATATTATCTTATACATGGTTAATCACATAAGTATATCCCACTTAATATTAACAAGCATGTAATCAAAGATAATAAAATGGAAATTTACATATAAGCATAAAATCCCTCAATGAAATATTAAGTTGGTATAACCTTCAATAATCTTGGTTAGAATCAAACTATAGTTCAAAGTTCTTGACCAACCCTAGTTGGGGTGAATTCAATTATCGGGGAATTCTAATTCAAGGTTTTGGGTTGACTTGACTTGGTTCACATCAAAGGGTTTTCTACTACCACAGAACTTGGTGTGACCAAGAGGAAAAGTTTGAGTACATCCAAAATAAAAGGATTTCAGGATTAGAGAGTCCACTCAGCGGATCAAGGAGCTGTGAGTTAATGTGGTAGGAATTTTAATGCCTAAATAAAACCTTTCATGGTTCTTGACCAACCCTAGTCAGGGTGTGAAGGCCAATATGGATCCTTTCCAATAAAATATTCAAGAAATAGAATATTCTGAAGTCAATGGTGAGGGCTATAGGATTTAGTTAAAATAGTGGGAGACTAATAAGTATTAATTTATTTATTTGTATCAGTTTTTTAATAAAGTACTAAACCTTTTTTCATCTTAATTTGTAGAAATGGAATGAAAAAATACATCAAACATATCATTGTGAACTATAATCGAGAAGGAAAACCTTCTCACCGACACCAATTTCCATGAGTGGCTGAGGAGTTTTCGTGTCATCCTTCGCCATGAAAGGAAATTGTATGTGATAGAAGAGCATGTTACTATTGATCTTGGAAAAGAGGCCAGTGATGAGGAATTATCTCTCTATGTGAATCATATAGATGATTCCACAGATGTCCAATGTTTGATACTATCGGCCATGTATAATGAGCGCTTGATGAAACATGAAAACATGGACGCGTATGACATGATGTCTCACCATAAGGATATCTACCAAGAGAAGGCAATAAAAGAGAGATATGATATCTAAAATTCTTTGTTTATAACTATGTTTGGATAGTTTTCACCAAATGGGCCTCATGTAGTTAAGATTATTGGCTACATTGAATGCCTGGACATCATAGGTATTAAATTACCAGATGAGTTGCGTAAAGATCACTTCCTATGATCACTACCCAAGACCTTCTCAGGCTTTACTATCAACTACAACATGATAAATAATGAGAATAGTCTATTAGAACTTCTGACCTTAATTATCTAGGTAGATAAGAATATGGGGCGTAACAAACCCACAGTCCTTTTGGTGAATAAGAAAAGGAAGGTCAAGGCAAATGGGACAAAGAATTATAAACGGTTAGAAGCCCCTTAGTGTCGTCCATCCAAGAAGGGGAAGATCCAGAGGCAGGGAAAAGAATGGGAGGTAGTATGTTTTTCAAGTGGCAAGCAAGTTTTCTAGAAGAGGAACTGCACTCAGATGTGTGGGGATGATAAAGGTGTGTTTGTTAGCGAGTGTAATCTTTACATTTCTACAGATTGGGTATTAGATAGAGCTTGTGGGGCTCATATTTGTATTCAAATGTAGGAACCAAGTAGATTTAGAAATATTTCTAGAGGATAGGTGGGACTTCGAGTTGCCAAATAAGAAAGGCTAGCTGCATTGGCTATTAGCGATTACCACCTCTCTTTGACAACTAGGATGATTTTGGTTTTACATAAATTTTTCTATGTGCCTAGTGTTTGCAAGAAAATAATTTCTGTATCTTGTTTAGATATGGATGGATTTATTTTCAATTTTAGAAATAAGGGTTGTCTCTTTTATAAAACAACATATGTTATGGTATGGTGCATTTAAATAATGCTTTGTTTGTATTAAATTATGAAAACCAAGTGTTGGCAATCGATAACGAAGAAAATTCACATGACTCATACATCACCCAGTTGTGGCATCACCGTCTCGGTCATGTAAATGAGAAACACTTGAAAAAGATCTTCCAAGATGGCTATTTAGACTCTACTGAGCTAAAACCACTCGATAGATGTCATCCTTATTTACAAGGTAAAATGACAAAGATAGCTTTTGGTAGACAAGGTGAAAGGGCCATAGAGCTTCTATGATTTTTGCACATGGATGTGTGTTGACCCTTTCAAGTAGAAGCTAGAGATGGATAATCTTAATTCATTACATTTACTAATTATTTGAGTAGATATGGAAATGTCTACATAATGAGGTATAAGTCATAATCCTTATAGAAATTTAAGGAATTCAAGAATTAAGTATAGAATCATCTTGGTAAGAAGATAAAGAAACTTTGATCGGATTGAGGTGGAGAATATATGAATCAAGAGTTCATAGATCATCTACGAGAGTTTGGGATTCTATCTCAGGTCACTCCTCCTTATACACCACAGTGGAATGGTGTTAGTGAAAGGAGGAAACACACCTTATTGGACATGGTGAGGTCGATGATGAGTCATGCAGATCTTTCATTATCCTTTTGGGGATATTCATTACAAACTACATCATACACATTAAAACAAGTACCAAGAAAGGCGGAAAATGGGATTCCCTCTGAGTTATGGAATGGAAAGAAACCCATTTTGTCACACACACGTGTATGGGGATGTGAGGCATTTGTTAATGCCTTCTCATGAAAAAAACTAGTGCCCCAGAGCACAAGGTGTATCTTTATAGGATATCCCTAGGAAACAAAATGATATTACCTCTATAACACTTCAGATAAGAAAGTGATTGTTGTTAGACATGTTGTCTTTCTTGAGAGGGAGTAAATCCTCAAAAACGATAGTGGGAGAAAGATTGACTTTGATGAAGTTGATGCTCAAGATACACAAGAGTTGGTACAGGAACAAGTTCCATAGGTCCTCATGGAAGAGGTTCCAGAAACAAAAGTATTGCATATAATCTCAAGATAGGTAAGAGAACTGGATAGATTTGGTTTCCTAGTCACTGAGGATGGTGAATCATTATTATCAGACAATGATGAACCTCCCTCCTATAAAGAAGCAGTAGAAATATCAAAAGCTACAAGATGGCTAAAAAATATGAATTCTGAGATGGATTCAATGTATCATAACCATGTTTGGGTTCTGGATTAAGATCCAGTTGATGTAAAGAATGTTGGATGTAAATGGGTATTCAAGAGAAAAATAGACATGGAAGGTCAATGTTTGCACCTATAAAGCAAAGCTAGTGGATAAAGGATTTAGAAAACGCTAAGGAACAGACTATGATGAAACCCTTTCTATAGTTTCTAGGTTCAAATCCATAAGAAATAAACATGCCATATCAGCTTACCATGACTACGTGATTGGGCAAATGGATGTCAAAACAGCATTCCTTAACAGGAACCTTCGGGAAGATGTCTATATGACACTACCAGAAGGTTTTGTGATACTAGGTGAAGCCAAACAGGTTTACAAGTTACAGAAATCCATTTATGTATTAAAGCAAGCATCCAAGTCATGGAACATTCGATTTGATGAATCTATAAAATAATTTGGTTTCATTAAGAACGAATGTGAGACATGTGTTTATAAGAGGTTTAATGGGAATGTGATCATTATCATAGTAGTATATTTTGACAAAATATTTCCTATTGGAAACGATGTACCACTCTTATAGTCAGTTAAGGACTGATTGAACAAGTGTTTCTCCATGAAGGACTTAAGTGAAGCAGCCAATATTCTCGGGATCAAGATCATTCATGATAGATCCAAGAGGCTTCTTGGGCTATGTCATGGTACATACATTGACCAGATACTAAATAGATTTGACTGGAACAATCCAATAGGGTATTAGTTCCAATGTCACATGGATTACATCTTTATAAGAAAATGTGTCAACAGACATAACAAGAGAAAGATAGAATGAGTAAGATCTCATACGCTTCAGCTATAGGATCCATCATGTATGCCATGTTACATATCAATCTTGATGTCACCTATGCACTGAGCATGGTAGGAAAAATATCAAGCAGATCCAGGAGAACAACATTGGACTTCTTTTAAGACTATCCATAAGTATCTGAGAAGAACTAAGGTTATGTTCCTCGTGTGTGGGGGAGATGATGAGCTTGTCATCAGAGGGTATGATGATGCCAGTTTTCAAACATATCAAAATGATCTGAAGTCACAATCTGGATATTTTTTCTATCTCAATGGAGGAGCTATGAGCTGGAAGAGTTCAAAGCAGCCAGTTGTCACCGATTCTGCAGTGGAGTATGAATATATAGCGGATTCTGATGCATCCAAGGAATTTTTCTAGATTCGGAACTTTTCCTAGGATCTTGATGTGGTGACTAGTAGTAAAGATCCTATAACATTGTACTGTGATAATACTGAAGCAGTGGCTCTTTCAAAAGAACAAAGGTCACACGAATAAAGCATATACTACGGAAGTATCACATATTGGGGGATTTCTATCAAAGGGGTGAAGTTGCAGTAAGTAGAGTATCCATGGAAGAGAACATGGAGGACCCCATGACTAAAGGACAATAACAACAAAAGAAATAATATCATTTGAGAGCTAGTGGGTTAGAAGTTGTTAGCAGTTGGATTTAGTCCAAGTGGGAGTCTGTTGGAGTTGGTGGCCTAGAACCAACTACTTTGTACATTATTCATTAAATAAACACCTTATCACATCTTGATTGTTCTTCTCCATGATAATGCATGTGATAATGTCCCAAGGATAGATGTTGCATTAAAGGGTCATAGCGGATCCCTACTATGATGTGATCCCAGAAGTTCCATAACACTGTTCATGAATATATGCCCTATGACCGAATGATTTTATTTGAGGGACACAAATAATAGAGTCCATTAGGGGTGAGGACTCATAAAACATTGAGGCGCCTTATAATGGTGTGCACCCTTGGTAATATATAGGAGGATATTACGAGAACAAGACCCACCAGTAGGAAATCCACATTTCATAGTGTCATTGGATGTTCCTATCTGTGGACGTGTGTATTGGTCCTTGGACATTAAGATTATTATTAATGGGTATTACAACTCGTCCCTTAAATGTATTGACAAAACCTGTGATGACGCACTATTTTCAGTGAGGTATGATACGTTGGCTACATCATGAGTAATACTATATTAATAGATAATGCGAGAAAGGATTTGTCCCTTCTATTCCATAATAGATGTAGATATCTCAATCCCTTTGATGGAATTGATATAGCCTAAATAAATCCATGTCCATGGTATGGATTGGGAGTGTTCAATTCTAGAAAGTCAAAGAAAGAACAATCGAGCACATGGGTTGATGGCACTAGCTTGCTGCCCGCTTGATTTGCGATATCTTGTCAAAGGGGTTATATTAAACGGTAAGCGTTCGTATGAGGTGACACGTCATTATGGCGTTAACATCTTTCTCTATGGGTGCTTTGGCATGTAGAAAGAAGCTAACCATGGAATTTAGGCATGCTCCACCTAATGTCATTGAGAAAGATGCCTAGAGGTTCACACACTAATTGTGTCCATGTATCTCGATTAAATATTAATTTAACAAGTTAAATAAAGACTATTCCCAACTACGGTTTAATAATTATTTAAGGATGCCTGCTCGCATTTATTTCGAAACTAGTTATTCGAGAGAATATATTGTGTGCAAAATAATATATATTTATCAGAGAGTAATGCAGTTACATTAATTTAAGAAATAAATAGCCATTAATCAAGGTCTAATAAATGTGGTTTAGGAAATAAAGAAAAATTAAAACAAGATAAACATGTTGTGTACATTGAATGTACACGCCGTGTAGTTTTCATGGAAAACAAGTACACACCGTGTATTAATGATTACACACCGTATAGTTTTTCCAGTCATGATTTTGAGGAAATAATATCATTTTATTAAATGATATTTATTATAATCAGTATGGGAACATGTCAAGGAATTAATCATTTGACAAGGGGGTTTTCAATAAGAGTTAATGAAATAAATAAAATGTGTAACGTGTTTATTTATTTTCATAACTCTATAAACTCAAACTCGATTAAAAATTTCCTCAAAACCCCAACAATTTTCTAGAAAGAATCATTGTGCACAACAATTCTGGAATATTCTCTCAAGGCTGAGAGAACTCCTTCCACCAAGAACTATCTCAATAACAAGAGAGATCATCCCTTATCGGATCAAGGCGATCTAAGGCAGACAATTCAAGTAAAGGCTTCACCACACTTTCACCCGGAGATTCCCTTCGCGACGTCCAGAGATACATGGTGTACATGTGGATAACCACTAGAGGAGGTCTACACTAGGCTTCTATGCCTCAATGATGAATCACATCGAAACGTGACTGGAAAACATCAATGATGAATGAATTCCATGAAAGTAATTATTGTAAATTAATTAAATTAATTATAACCAACATATTATGATCCTATCGAGGGTTTTGGGTCACTTCTCTTTAAGTTCATACTTATTTCTATTCTGAAGATCTGGCATTTTATTATCGTGACAGATATCGAATTGAACGTTGTTTAACACTAAAATTAATGTTGGGTACACCTACCAATGTGCTTCCGCTGTGCTTGGAACTTACAATGTAGGCCTAAATATTTCATTGATATATTTTTGTGTGAATCGTAATTCTTAAAGATCGATTAAAGTGCTAGAGTCTCTTTGTGCAACTTTCATCTTCTTGAGGAATTATTCTAGGGGTGGAATAAATGTGATTAAATATCTAATAGTATGGCCTACCATGTTTCACCTCACACACATGACTTCTTTGTAATCATGTTGAATATTATTTTTTTCTTATTGCATTGTCCTTAGCTTATGCATTTTCCATTTTCCTCATTCTTTCCAAATATTCTATACAGATAACTAATACATCATTAGGAAATGATGCACCATTATTGGATCTTATACATGTATTCTTCTGAGTGACATCCTTCTTAGTAATTCATTTTTAGGAACCACCCTTCAACTTCATGGATTTAGAATCAATGATATTCTCAGATTTCATACTTGGATTCTTTATGGGAGAATTAGTTTTTACGACATTCCTATGAGTACTTCCCAAGGTTGATTATTCATTTTTAGCCACCTCCTCTGATATTCATTTCTTTTCAGCATTGGGTACCTATTGAGATGATCATGCCCTATTAACGTGACCACTCATGTTGCATACATCATAGATGTTATCAAACATTCTAAATTAGTTTGAAGTATTCAAATGCTTGTAGATCTGTGGATGATTCTTCTTCTTCTCTAGATTTCTCTACCTTGAGATGGGGTTTCTATGTGCTTTTACATTTAAGGGATTTTACCAAGAATCCAGTGCACAATTCCCAAATCAATGACAGCGTTGGCATTGACAAACATTGAATTCTTGATGTCTTATTTATAAGGCTTCTTAGTCTTTTTCTTGACTGTTGTGATTTCTATGGGGAGTTTCCTAACATCCTCTTCTTCCTATTCACCCTATTTATGGTGATAGGTACTTCCTCAATTTTCTTCATCCATACTTATCATGAATGTTTCTTCCAACCTGTACTTTTTTTATAAACAATATTAGAAACATTAGTACATGTTGATATTGATGGTTCCTTCTTCTCTAATTATTATGATAGAACAATGAGTGAGGCTATAATATTCTTATCACATGTTGGAGGTCTTTTTATAGAATAATCTTTCAGTGAACACTTAGTGATAGAAGCTACTATTAACTTCATTTTTGGAGACTCAATATTTGTCTTCTCAATATTCGTAAACTGAGATTCCAATTCTAGACATCACATATTGAGTAATATTTTATGGTCTTAAATAATTGTAATATTCTCTTCACATTCCTTAATTAATCTTTTAACATCATCATCATACAGATTCACTTTTTTTTGGTAACAAAGAGTCATGTTCTTGGATTTTCATGGAGTTTTATTTTAAACAGAAACCCTTGACTTCAATGCTCTTCATCAGCTCCTCTTCAGGTGAATGGATCTTCACCTCTAGAGTCTTGTTGACTCCCTCCTTTTCTTCAACTTCATTGAACCATTTTAAGGAATTGATTTCATATTTCCTCTTTGTTGCTTCAAAGGATCCAACTTTTCTGGTGGGCTTTATATAATCACAATTTTTTCTTGTAAGCCCTTCTCCAAATTTTTTTTTTCTTATTTCAGTTGGGTGATATCTTCTCTCATGCATTGAAATATTCCAAAAATAAGTGAAACACATTCTTAATGGATGATATTCATAATCAATATTAATCTACCAATGATAACTCTTGAGATTTTGTAGATTGGTCATAAACACTTGTGCTAGAATTTAAATCTTGAGAATTATTTTTAAGTATACAAACACATAACTCTTGATCACTGGAGGAATGAAGGTTATCCATCTTATTGGTGGAAAATTGAGCCACATTCTCATTACTTTACATCTCGGATATCTCTTCTTTATCAGCAAGGTATGAAGATCCAGATTCTTCCTCTTCTATAGATAAGAGGGACTTCTTAATAATATTTCACTTCTCCTTTTTACAATTCATCAATGTCTTGGTAGATATATCCTTATACTCAGAGATAACTAAATATTAACTAAAATTTCACTTCATTGATAACTCAAGAAATAAACTTAGGTCTTCAGAAGAGAATAACTTCACTGTATAGAATCCAACAGAGGTGAACCTCCCTTTAATACCAATTGAGAGTAATGGTTTGGGAAATGCCTAACACTTAGAGGGGGTGAATCAGTGTTGGGGATTTTTTAAACTAATTCCATTATTTTATCCTAGTACTTGTTGACCTTTTTGGTTCATGATTCTCCTATTCCCTTTTCTCTGTCGCATTTAATAATTGAAAGAAAAAAAAATATGTGCACTATATTTTTACAAGGGTTAACACTCAATAAGAGAATATATTTCATTTCTATGTATGATGATGACCAGTGCATGGATTCTAAACTAAAATGTGATATTATTTTATAGCAGTTGGATAGGAAAAAAATCCTCTAGTCAGTGTGGTTCCCAACACCTGGGGGAGGGAAGGAGATAATCACTTCCTAGTTTGAGTCCCTATACTCAAACAGGGAAGGGAGATAATCCTATTCAAAATTGAAGCCTCTATATGGTCCATTATAATGAATATGGAGATAGTATTATTCCTTATTTAAAAGGTAGGTTATTCTCTTAATACATTTATGTGTTCTTCACTTGATTACTTGCAATGCAGTAGGAAAACAACTTTGTGCTTCTCTTTCATCTTATCTAGTGAAAAACCAACTACAGTAGTTCTTATACCTCATTATTCTTATTTGGTGTATTGAATGAATGCACTAAAACACCTTCTTTCTTATATAGAATCACAAACTCCTATGTGATTGTCAAAACACTGAGGATCAACTCAATTGGAATCATTAGAGTAAATTTTTCTCTCTCTTGTTCATGAATGCATGTGATCATGCTTGTGGAATTTAGTTTGAACCTTTATTACCTATCTTACTTATTCTTATTTACACACATGAACACACCATTTGTTTCCTTTATTTAATTGTCCTTCACATGTGCATGTGCATGCATGAATGTATTCACTATCTATACTTCTCCTTGCTTGAAAGCCCTACTAGTTGTAGTTATTTATGAACATGCACACACTAACTACGTTTTCTCATATCTTTTTATTATTTCTCATTCACTTGGTCAGGGTGTTTTTTGAGGTTTATTTATGTGATACTTTAAACCCAAATGGGTGAAACCCTTGTCTCGTGTGAACTCCTTTATCACACAATCAAATAAGGCCTCAGGCTCCTTTAATCAAAGAACCTGCGTGCATGATTGTAGGCATTGTATATATCTTGAAATATACTTCTTCACTAAAACATGAACCCCTACAAACAATAGGATGCATGTATGAAAATCTGAGAGGGTTATTCTTCCTTTTATAAACCCGAATGGCCATGGGTCCTCTTCCTCACACAGAGCATATGTGGTTCCACATTTTATAGAGGGTTCTAGACATCAAAAATCCTAGTGGGAGGCTATTCCTCAAACACTGGATCATGGTAACTTGGCCTTCAAAAATCACAACGATGGTTTGAGGAAATAGTCCCATGTTTGTGGGAACCTTTCTCCGAAAAGTGGTTTGTGAGTGTGAAGAACTTATCAAACACCTGTGGGATATTATTCTTCATATAACACTCCAGTTTGAAGATCTCTCTAGTTCACAGATCTCACTAGATCACAATGATCACTATTTTTCTCACCATAGATTGGTCATTTTGAAGTTCAATTCTTTTTCAAATCTCAACAGCTCTTTGTGATGTTCCTTTTCTTTATAAAGCCCACTGCCTTTGTAGAGATCTATTCCTCTGTGAACCATCTTCATAATTCAAGAACTCTAAAATTCTCATTTAGTCACTCTATGTTTTTTGAGGGAGTGGAGGTCTTTTTATTGGCATTTCCCTCTGACTCTAGAACCTTCTAGCCACCTCAGCACCATGTCATCACCAAATCACATAGCTTTGAAATTTCTACCAAAATTATATCTGTTTCACAAAGCACTATGGAAATTTTCTAGATTCTAAAACCATATCATAACAATAATGAATTCCGTCAAATCATGTATTCCTCTATGATGTTGCTTCATTCTTTGTGATGCCACAATTCTCCTTCTTCATCATTTCCACAATGCTCTCCAGAAATGCTCCTTTCCTTGACCATTTGTAGAGCAAGTTGTAATCATGAAGAACACTGTCGTCATTATTCATGTCTTCGAAAAATCCATGAAACGCCCCGACCCCAGTTACTCAGATTCAATGCATTATTTTAATACATTGGCATGATTACAAGGAATCAAGTCCCGAAGGACCAATCCGTTTAGTAGTCTTGGAAAATAGATTTCATATATGAATGCTACATTGCACTTCATAACATACAAAAAAACATAAATAATCCTTCATGAACACCATTATTCCCTTGGCTTAACCCTGCATATCAATCAGAATACACTTCTTGGAATCATGGGAAAAATAAAACATAGAAAGGGGTGAGCTCAGATTCTCAGTAAGGATAACAATACAACAAAAACTTTCATAAATAAGCATAAAAATTTAAGGCAATGTATAACTAAAAAAAATCTTTTTTAAACATTAACTTCAGCATAATATGGAAAAAATAAAATTATGTAATGCCATTTACTTATTCACATGGATATTCTAGTAGTCGAATAATCACATGCAATATCACTAACCACTTTCATAATTACGGAATGCATAGTGCCAGACTATCATAACCACGTAGCCAAGGCCTCGTGCCAAGACTACAAATACGATTTTTCCAAGGCCTCGTGCCAAGAAACTATTTTTTTCTCATGAGACCTACTGATGCATCGAGGAGCAATAGCGGGCTACACCCATCACTTATTAAGTCCAATGCATTCCTCATATGAACAGGTTTAAACATAACATAAACATTCGTATTAAAACTAGCATACGAAATGTCAATACTTTACCCATAAACCATGATTGGTATAAAAATAACACATCCACAGTTAAACATATCACAAAACCTTCAACACAATATGGAAGATTTGTATCATGATAAATCAACTTCAAAACAAGTTTAAAATCCATTAATGGATTTTGACGTTGATGAAAATGATTTTTAAAACTCTTTTAGATAAATACCCCTTTTTCATGAAAATATTTAAAAGGCACACAATTTGTAAAAGAAGTCATTTAAAGAAAATTTTGAATCATAGTGTCCCATACCACTTTGAATCTTTTGAAAGGAATTAACATTTTAAAAACATTCATGTCCTTATAGATAAATCCTTAAAACCCATTTTGAATACATGGACATTAATGAGAACAATTTAGAATAATAAATATTGAAAACATTTGAAATGATGTTTTAGTAAAAAAAATCCCTTAAAAAATCCCTTTGAAAACTCTTTCATAAAGCATGGACATGGATAATAAATATGTCCCAGTAGATACTTATGTAAAAACAACCTCGGATAATAAAGAGATTGTGAAATTAACCCATAACAATTTGGTAACTTACGAAACATACAACCCATGAAAGAGGTATCATACAAGGAATATTTAAATACAGATAAATTACAGTTTATTATACAAAGAATACAATTATGGTCAGTACATACACCACACAAAAGGTAATAGTGGCAATATGGCATGAATCTCATGGGAATAAGGAGTGAGATAAAATCCCCTTACCTTGTACATTTCCATGGTTAAGGGTAGTTTAACCTCCTGTATAATAGTTAAATCATTTTTATTAAATTATACAAGAATAATATATATAAATATGATATCATATATGATCTTTTAATATTGTTTTGTTAATAATATTTTAGTATTATCGTCGTTTCGGGTGTTAACTGATTCGTTTTACTTTATATGCTTTGTTACGTAAGTTGTGTTTGTTATGGATAAGTTGTAGATTATTCATATCCAGAATGATATCAAGTCCTAAAACATTAATTTTAATAATCAAATGATAATTAGTCCTGAATGGATATAACGGGGAAATGAATCTCATTGCGTTCGTGTAGGCGGTAATTCGTACATACGCACGAACGCTACTTCCATTTCAATTTTCAATTTAAAAGGAATCAGAACCAAATGATACATAGGTATATTATTATTATAGTATAATATATTATCTTATATATGTTACTTAAGTTCATTAACACCATCCTTTATACATTCCATGTATGGTATGAATGAGTCATATCACTTTGAGGGGGCGGTAGTCCGCACTTCCTCAAATGAAATTATCGTATATATATACAACATGAAACGAATAATGGTATGATATAAAATGGAATTACAGAAGATTATATATAAAATAAATATCATTAATATCGTATTTAATTACAATACCATCATAATGTCCACCATGAGAGGTGGTTGGAGATAATTTAACAATCGTCGTTTCGTGAGGCATTTGGTTGCCATCCACAGAAACATTATGTTCTTCACGCATTAGATGGAGGTGTGTGTAAGTGTAGTTCTAATACTTATCATAACAATATCCTAGTATATTTTGGATACTGGTTTTGTTACAAAATAAAAGAATAAGAATATTTTAGGGGTTGGAGAAGTAAAATTAAAGAAAAGAAGCTAAGAGAAGTCGTTACCTTTAATTTGGGTAACTCCCTTTGGTTTGAACCAAAAAGGACTCTTGAAGTTCCTTCTGCCTAAGGTAAGTCTTCTAAGAGTAGGATAGGGATGTAGGGAGCTTAGTTGGTCAGATTTTGGACTATAAAAAAGGCTCGTGAGGTGTGAGTAATTGGTTAGAAGTGGTGTCCTTTTATAAGGGGGAGGAGGGGCTCTTTAAGAAAAACTTAAAGTATTATTTTATAATAAATTCATATTTGGTTTCTAATGGATCCAAAGTGGATTCTTCAAAGTCTAAGGTGGGTATAGGTCCAAAAAAAACTCATCCAATAGGTTTTAGACAAGTTTGGATCACTATTTTACCCTTATCTTTTAGATTTAACTCTTAGTTAAATAGTTTTACATTTACCATGTCTCTTTGTATTTTTATATTATATGGTTAATAAACTTACTATAATCATTCATTCGACCTCCAAGTGGTCTATTAATGATACAACTATCATGATATAAGTCCTTTGGATAAACTTTAGATTTTGAGGAATTTAATATCAATTAATAATATAATATTTGTTTTAAAAACTCTTTTTTGTCAATTTTGACACTATTTGGGAATTGATTATTGTGAAACTTATAACAGCATGATTACTTCGAAAAAAGTTAATTAAATGAATCAAAAATTGTCATATTAACCTATAAATTTAGTGAAATTCATAAAAAGTCTTAAATTACATTTATTTTTATATTTATAATATCAATTATCTTAATAATTCATTAATTATGTAATTACTGCATCATCATTGTGTCATAAATAAATTAAATTATTTAATGCCAAAAAATATAAATAAAATATAATTATGTATAAAATACTTTTATATGTATAATTAATATTTATAGTCCAATTTATCTTAATTATAACCCTATATTAAAAATGTTTTAGTTAATAAACATTGATTTTAACTCTTTTAACTCTTCTTTGAATTAAATAATAATAAATGTCCTAATCTAATCCAAGTGGACCTAAGAGGTTCATATTATATTCCTAAGGTTATTTTTGGTCGACTTATACTTAGCTAATATAATTTTGACATGTGTTAGGGTAATAATAATATCATTTTTACCCTTAATTACCCTATTCACTTTTAACTCTGGTAAATAAAAGAAAAAAGTTACTATTCACCTAAAATTATTTTCATCTCATTGAACCACATTTTACTTACTGATATCAACCGTGTCTCTCAAATTTTTGATGTTCCTTTCAGAGAAGCGGTAAAATTATGTTTTATGGGAATTCTCAAATTCTCCTAGGAGGTGGGTAAAAGATGGTGAAAAGTTCAATAAGATTTTTATATATCTAAAATTATTATAAACTGACTCCAATGAATTACAATGAACTTATATAAGTTTTATTTATCTATTTTTAAAGAAATTAATTTATATAAAATAAATAATTATTTAAATAAAAAATCGATTTTAACCAATAACTCAGTGTTTTTCACGATTCATCAAAAATTGATGTTTCTCAGAAAAATACCAAAAATTCGGCCTAATATATTTTTGATCATATGAATTCAAAAATGATTTATATTTTACAAAATTAAAAACATATAATTTTCATTAATTAATTTAAATTAATTCCCATTCTCAAAAAAATAGCGTGTTTTTAAGAAATAATAACTATCAAAAGATTGACATTACTTATGTCCATTTTAAATGTAAAATTATGTCAAATGACCAACATTGTGTTAAATGGTAAAAATATATTTTAAATATAATATAAAACCACTCAAATTCATAATTTATCACTATTAATTATTTTGATTAAAAAGTTGTTTTTAATTAAAATTTATTAATTTTCATTATTTATCAAAACATGAAAGTTATCCGAAAAGTACAAAAAATTCACCGTAAGATAATTTCGATATTCCAAATCCAAAAACGAAGTTCATTTTGAAGGATAAAATGTATGAAATTTCAAAATGTGGGTATTACTATTCTTAACGGCTAGTATGATTGGTTGTGGTGTGTTAGAACTCGAAGTTGTGTATAACACACGCTATTGTATTATTCAAAGAGAAGCGTACTGTGAAAGTTTGGGGTATTACAATCTACATCATGAATCACATATTTGAGAAATTCAATAATTTTCCATATTTTCATAATACTATCATGGAAATTCACTTTCTGAAATGTTATCCCAACTCCAAACATTGGCCCCTAAAAATTTGGAAAACACTTGAAAACTGCACCACCTTAGACACGTGCTTTAGCAAGACCAACAATACTGATTGACAGAAAATTTTATCCCACTATACATCATCAGTATTTTATAACAAGTTCTATAATAAACTTATGATATTTTTGAAATACAGATCGGCAATGCATCATCAGATTTTGAAATCTCAGCACATTCATGTCTTCTCTTTTCTTCTTCATCTTCAACCCCCATGCATGGCCATCATCTAATTCAAAGATAATAGACCCTTTCTCATTTTATCCTCTTTAAATATTTTTGAAAAATTACTTCCAGAGAACTTCAATAATCCTCATATGGATGATACATCAACCATATTCATTTTTGTAAACAATGTGTCCTCTTTAGCACAAGATCATTGAACTTAGGATCACTGCATCAATCATCTGAATGATGAAAACATATTGAATTTTCCAAGAATAGAATCAAATTATATGGGTATATAGAATTTCTATATGAATTTTAAATTCAATCAATATCCATTAAATTTGGAGTTACTTCTTCATTTTTGACATTATTGAAAATTCTTGACAACAAATACAACTTCTACAGAAAGTGGCCCCAACAGTTTCTACTAGCAATGTGACCCAATGTTTTTATCCACCGATTGGGTTTATGAGTTTTGAAAAATCCCTATACACCCCTAAAACATTTATAAGCTCTTAGGGAATCCATATTTTGTCCAAAAAAAATTACACCATATTTAAAAGGATCCATACCTCAAATAAACACTACATTCTTACATGAGTTATTGAACGTCTAAAACACAATGGGCCTATATATGGAGACCCTTCACACATAAATCCTATTAAACATGGGTTAAGGACCCATCCCAAACACCAAACGTGAACACGAATCATTAAAAAGTGTCTGAGGTGACCACTTACCATTAAGACAGAGCTTTACCCTTGTTTTGTCGAAGCTTTCATGTCATTCCCATGTTATAGTTGGGTGAAAACTTATTCCACTTCTAATTGCTAAATGGATTAATCCTCAACCTAATTACCATGTACTACTTGGTAAAATCATTCATATCTCTCCCAAAATTCACATAGGAGATCCACTTTTATCCCACCTAACTTTTACTTGGGTGATTGAACCCTCCTTTACCCAGATTCCCTATATGACAATACCATCTCTAAGGCCTCCCCTACAACCACAAAATCTATATGGTTGGGGCATGGGCACATTAGTGTGTACATTTGATCAAGAATTACCTTCGTAAATGAGGCCCTAACATTGAAACACCATAGTTTTCAGGGTCCTCATAATGTTCATAATCTTGAACACTCTTGGTAATGAGGACCTAAACCTTAGTGGTGGTGGCAAGAAACTTCTTAGTTCTGGTAGTGGATCTCATTCCATGCATGCTTCCTAAAACCTCAAGTGAGTCATCCGGTATCTGAGTCTTCTATTTTTACATCAAAAGATTTATATTCCACAGTTTGAGGTTGAAAAACTATAAATTAGAAGAAAAAGGGAATCCTATGGCCATACTTCCTAACTACCCCACTGTAGTCACACCCTTATCCACTAGTGGATGAGTAGAAAATATATTCATTGGGGAATAGCTTTTTTAATAATCCCCTATCCTTTCTTATATGATATCATGCATTCCTTGCCATCCAAATACATGACCTTACCCACTAGTAGATGAGGAAGATTTTCTAAAATTGGCCACCCACATGGTGTAAGAATCAATTATGTTTCCTTCTTCTCAAAGGAAAATATTCTAGGTGAAAAAAACCATCAAAGGGAAATATTCCCAATGAATCATATTCAGGATTCCAATTCTAGTGTAAGTCCATCCTAGGAATGATTGTGCGATGTGGAAAAATTCCAATGTATCATATTTTAGACACCAATCATGGATCAAGTGGGATTAGTGATCTATGGTAATTATATGACTAGTATAGTAAAACACCCTAACTAGGATTCCAATTGAAGTATAAGACTAGAACCTTATGAAATATGTCTCCTTTTATTCCTGTATCGATAGGAAAAATAAGAATCCCCCCAAGGTTTAAAATTTACATCTGAAATATAACACCATTTTTCTTAGTCCATATTCCTTCTCAGATAATTCCCCACATAGGAGGACATTCTACTTTTAGGTCCCTTTTTATCTCATCCTCCCCAGTTTATATTCCTAGTGAGATCTATCTTTATAGGGTCCAATTTCATGAAAGATCAGTCCAATCACATCGGGCTATTTTTAATGAAAGATCAACCATAAAGGTAAAATCATGTGTAAGTCTAACACCATCCATTTTTAGGAACCTTTAACCTAGGATTCCATGCTGTATGATTTTAAATAGCATGGTCTGGTACATTTCACATGATAGAAAAAGGTATGATGTGTCCCATAAAGTGGAAATGAACTACTTGGGTTCTGAATACTTTCATATGGATATGTAGGAAGTCCATAACATGGGCTATATCCCAACATAAAAATATTTAAAACCTCCATGGATAGTGATAAATTCCAAAGTTCCCAATTATCAGTCTCTTAATTATAATTCCTTAAAACAATTATTTATTATGTAAATAATAATATTATACGGGGAACCTCTAATACAATATATTTATTGATGGAGGACCTATGATACATAAATGTGGTTCTATTTATTTATACCATTAGATACAGAAATATGGTTTTATGTTAATACATTTCAATAATTTATTTTTATCATAAGGAAAACCAATTCCACAATCGAGTTTTGTGAAGGATTAGAAATATATATTAAATCTATAAAAGTTTCACGAGGTTGGGAATAACTCCCCCCAAAAGGGCTTAATGAGCCTATCCTCCCATTATATTTTACAACATGTGTCCCTAATAATGATTAGAAAAATGATTGGTGATTTTTTGCCATTGTGAACCTCATTTGTATTATTGTTGCAGGAATCATTAGGTATTTCTTGTTCCATGAATAATTGTCATCGTGAAAACCCCTAAAAAGGGTTAAAAACAAAAGTGGTGAACTTGACATGAACCCATAATTTTTTAAAATGATTGTTTTTTCCACACATAAAACCATATTTCATATTATTGTAGAATTAAGATGGTCCCAATGTGGATACATTGAAGTAACAAATCAGGAACATGTTTGTTCACTTTTGATGGTAATTTGATATATTTCATTCTTTATTTTTGTTTCAAACTCTTTGGGAATATCCCCCATAACTACCTTCAATCCAAAATGAAATTTTACCATCAATGAGGAACATAAACATCTTCTGTAATATAATCTAGGACCTCCTCAACCTGAAGGATACCATCACCCAGCCAACATCTTCAACTCCATGTGTCAACTGAAATAATCTGGGAGTACCATCTTAATGGTTAGATCCTGACCCTAGAAGCTAAACACTCTATGAAATGAATAAAAAACAATAATCTGACCAATGATGATTGGTTTTGAAGAATAAAATGACACCTGTCAACATCAAATATCATTTTGGGATCCTCTCTATGAATTGTTATACCATGTTCCCCCTTATCATATAGAGGTAGATCAAGAGGTTTAAAATGGGCTCATCACCATAGTAAAAGAGTTCCACTTAATGGATATTACTAGAAAACGTCATTTCCAACATTTCATGATGTCAAACCACCATACTATTGAGGATTCTACCCTGATAGGCCCCGCTTTTATCACCCAAACCCAAGCACCCCGGACAGCCCACTATGAGTTGAAAATATCCCAAAACTACGAGTATTTCTACCCACCTATCTCATCCAATGAAGTATGCTACCATAATATGATAAAAATTAATGAGTCGGAATATATTCTAGCCTATACTTGTGAAGTTTATCAATATAGTTTCCCAGTATCTGAATATGTTTTCTAGCATATCTCGATAGAAAATACAGTGTTGAACCATGTTTTTCCCCCCAACGCATTGATCCTTTCCATATATTCTAAAATTGAATGGATGACATGAGTATTAATATATCTATTTTCAAACCAAGATATATTCATATATTCTCATTCCAACTAGATAAGTCTAAAAACATATTTTAGTGGAAATGGAGGGTCCTCGTCACATTCTTGGGATAAATTGACTACATGATTAGGCACACATGATCGATACAATTAGAGATTATCGGCCCATTTAAATGGCCACTCCAGGGAATACATATATCCCTTCTGAAATTAAATTGACCTATCAACATGTTATAGAAGCAATATGTCATCACATAACTGGTCTCTCATAGATTAAATTCACTACCCATAGCATGTGACTTGAATTTCTTAATGGATAACACTTAAAAGTAAATACCATAATGGGAGATTATAAACCGAAAAGTATTCCAATAACCCAACACTAATCAATGTTTATTTTATTTAGTCCCTTTAACACCATTCAATTGAAAACTCTGATCCTTCTAACACCTCCAAAAATTTGGGGATGTGAAAGTTATAGTTGTGAAGGACCTCCCCACAATTTATCTACTAGCTACTGTGGAGGTCACCTAACGAATATTCACAATTAAGGCCTCCTTAATAGACACAATGAGATTGATCAAGAGAACATTTCTACCAATGAGTACTATATAAACACTCATCAATGTGGGAAAATCAAATGGAATTAAGGTCCTATAATTTATAATGTTCACCTTGAAGGTCCCCCCAAGGTATACACTGTAGGAATCCACCCTTCGGCTTAAAATTAATGCATCATGTCAGTCCTACCCATGATGATGTTTTTACAAAGTTCCTCCTCACATTGATGTTTAATTTAGATAATATGGTCTCCCTGTTTTAGAATCAATTATAAGAAAGACCTCATATTGTGAGATGCTTGGGATGATAAGGTCATTCATGTTTGATTTCATTTTATTGTCCACAGATACTATTTATCAACTGGAATATATTCCAAGGAAATGGTCATTCTCTAAATATCCCTTGGATTCCATTAAATTTAGTCCAATAATTAATGTTCTCACCAATCCCATATCCTATAACAAGGTATCTAATAAATTCTTAATTTAGTTGGATCATGTCAAGGAATCTATTATAGAAGATAATGAGAATATATTTATAATAAGGTGATAATTGGCCATTGATAACATACTATTCATGTTCTATACCTTGCATTCTCCTTAGTATGATATTAAATAAACGTCATTAGATGAATGAATACATCACATTGATCTGAATTTAAGGATTAACCCACCTTATTGAAAAGAATTGTTTCCCCTCAAAATGACTCTGCAGAAAAAAAATAAGGTTATATAATATTTTCACCATCAAATTGATTTAGCTGCTTTGTATGTTGTATGATGACCAAAATTGGAAAAGTAGTATGAAAATATTAAGCATACATTCCTTAATGCATTGCACAACCTATGTTAGATGATTACTGGTAACATATCTGACATCCATGTTAGGGGATGGGGCAAACATGGAACAACATATCTCACCCCACTCCTTGGTCACCAAATCCTACCTAAGGTGTCATCTTGAAATTTCATCACATTAAGCTAGATACTAGAAATAGGATCCACCTAAAATATATTGAATGATCTAAAAGAATAAGTGGAGATAAAATCCAAGAATAATCATCCCTATGAGAGCGATCCATTGATAGAATCTTGCATCATGAATCTGAAATGATTTAGGAAGATTATAATTTATGGAGAGCCAACTAATGAGGGGAAGATATAACCTCGAAAATAATGAACCTAAATTCAATTCAATTCATTGTACCGAGTGTATGTTCAAACAAAGATTCTCATAATCATATAGAAAACCATGATAGTTGCAACCATAAAAAAATAGGAACATCCTCCAACCATTAAGATGAGGGAATATTTATAAAAAAACCTCTATCAAATATTTAAAACATGGGTTGAAATGATATAATAATTGTCACGACCCGCCCTCGGGGCCCGTGCCGTGACTACCCCAAGCCCGCCTTCCATAGGCCAGGGGCTGGCAACTAGCACCAAGGCGTAAAATCCCGGTAAACAGGGAAGGCATTGCCTTTATGAGAAACAACCACCACAGAGTCAGCAAGCGGAAAGTAACTACAAAGTGCAGAAAAGTAAAGGGGGCCGGAAATACAAGACCAACTGTAAAGTAAAGTACAACTCGAAAGGGAAAACAGCAACTGAAAGTACAAGCGGCTCCTGGGATGTCCTCCTCGATTCCTACCTGAAGGGTAGGTACAGATGGCTCAGCTCCTGGATCGTCTACCACGGATCCTACCTGAAGGGTAGGTACAGATAGCTCACAACTCCTCGGGTCCAACTGTCCGCTCCGAGCACGTCCCACTCAGTGGTCCTCCTCCGGGTACCGACCTACTCCGAAAACCTCATCCACAGTCAGCGTTGTCCGTCGTCTGCAACCAACACAACGAAGTGCAGGCAAAGCCCGTGCAGGGGTGAGTATAAGCTACTCAGTAGGGACCCCGAGACCCCCCGATGGTCTCCTGAAATCCAAAAAGGATAAACCACAAGAAGATACAATCACAAAGTAACATACAGAAATGATTAGGTATATGCCCATACATATACCTATGTCACCAATTTCCGTTCGGCTCCAACACCGAGTCCAAGAACAACCCAATCCACAAGAAGAGTAATCCACACAGGATAACAGTACAAGTTCACCACACAGTTTATAACAAGTTTATGAAATCAACGGATAACTATTACCCAGGTATATGCCCATACATATACCTAAGTTATCATGCGACCCATCTCAATCATGAGGAAACACAAAGATCATTGACTCAGCTCAAACCTGGATTTTATTATCGAAACCGTAGCTGCTGAAGAGCTCCGTCTCTAGAGTGTGCAGTGGTCCTGTCACGACTCCGAGGCCGCCGCTCACTAACCTAAGATTGCTGAAGTACTCCTCCTGTCGAGTACTGCGGGTCTGCTGCCAACTACCAGGCGCTCCGTCCGCTGAGGGTCTGCTGCCAAATACCGGGCGCTACCCAGATAGCCTGCTGAGGTACTCCTCCTGTCGAGTACCGCGGGTCTGATGCCAACTACCAGGCGCTCCGTCTGCCGTGGGTCTGCCGCCAAATACCAGGCGCTCCGTCCACTGGGCTAGTCGACTCACTCCAAGTCGAGTCGGTCAAGCAGTCGTCAGGTCTCAGCCGGCTACACGGTCTCCGTACTCTGCACGCTCGTCTCCGGGAGGGTCCGCTCCACGAGCTACTGGTCGATACTCCAAGTATCACAAAGCCCCGCAAAGAAGTATCTCAAAAGTCCGTCTCGTCACAGGGGTCTCAACGCAACAGACGGCGCGTCGATCGGACGCCCGGTCTGTGAGTTATTAGCCTTATCGTCCCAGGGGCCCGGTTGGTTTCGAGAACGAACCAATCCCGGCCGTATCTCAACTGTACCCCGAACTCCCATAGGGTATACTCAAGGGACCATTACTCAACGTAACCACCAACGCCGCTGACGGTTCGTCAAACGAACGTCCTGTCTGAAAGATATCAGCTCACACAGGTTCGGTAGCACTGTTCCACGTAGGATCGCTGAGTGCTGTAGTCGTCGTCGTCGAATCCACACAGGATCTCTGTACTGTCGTCGTCGCAGTCACAGTAGCTGTCGTAGCAGTCGTCACAGTAACAGTCGCAGCCAGCACTAGGGTTCCCGCACACAGCAAGCTCGTTCGGAGGGTCCGCTCCACGAGCCGAGAGGCTGATACATCAACTGTCACAAAAACCAGAGTTGATGTATCCAAAAGTTCCGTATCGACAATAGGAACTCAACGCAACAGACGGCGCGTCGATCGGACGCCCGGTCTGAGAGTTATTGGCATTTTCGTTCCCGGGGCCCGGTTGGTTTTTAAGGCAAAACCAACCCGACCGTACTCCACCTGCGTCCAAACCTCGGGCGGAGTATGCCAAAAGATCTGTCTTACTTAGAGGATTCCATCAAAGTCGACGGCACGTCAATCGGACGTCCGGAACTCAAGATATGAGCGTTTCCGCTCCGAGGGCCCGGTTGGTTTCGTGAACGAACCAACCCGGCCATACTCCACCTGCATCCAAACCTCGGGCGGAGTATTCCAAAAGATCCGTCTCACTAAGAGGAACACAACGCGACTGACGGCGCGTCAATCGGACGTTCGTAGCTCAAGATATGAGCGTTTCCGCTCCGAAAGCCCGGTTGGTTTCGTGAACGAACCAACCCGGCCGAACTCAAAGTAATCCGAAACCTTGAGTGCGATATACCAAAACGACCGTCTCGATCCAAGGATCGTGTTTCCGCTGACGGTTCGTCGAGCGGAGGTCCGAGGCTCAAGTTATGGGCCAAAAACCAATTCTGGCTCGAAACGGGGGGGTCCGGGTCCGGGCCGACCCGGCCCGACCCCCCCCCCCCCCCCGGGGCGGCGCGGCGGCGCGGGGTGCCGCGACGGCGGTTGCCGCAAGGAGGCCGCGCGGGGGAATTTTATCCCCCGCTGATTGAATAGGCGACACGGCCTTGTGCCGCGCCAATTTCATGAAACGGCCCCCCCGCACGTGGGGGCCGGCTGGACACGAACCGGGGGGGCTACTGCCCCCCCCCCCCCCTCCTTTAAAGAACCGCCCCCCCTCTTAAGAGGGGGGTTTTTATTAGGTGGCCGGGGAATTAAATTCCCCGGTTTTAATGATATCCGGCCGGCCAGCTGGCCGGCCGGTTTTTCTCTAACGGGACCGGAAATTTCCGGTCCCCCCCCCCCCACTTCGGCTTCCGACGCCGGCGGCCCGGCCGCCGGTCTTCTCTTCCGCCGCGGCCCAGAACCGGCCGCGGTCTCCTCGTCCCGCCGCGGCCCGGAACCGGCCGCGGCGTTCGTCATCCGGCGCGGTGCGATGGCACCGCGCCCCTTCGCCGTGCTTTGATTCTTTTCAACGCGGCGCGACGGCGTCGCGTTCTTGAAGTTTCTACCTCGGCGTGGCGCGACGGCGCCGCGTAAAATAAAGTACGATCATCCGCGTGGTGCGACGGCACCACGCCACTTGCTTCCATCCGCAAATATAAACAAGAACGATGGAGGGGGTTTCGGCCGTATTCGTGCGGTCCGGCCCCCCTCGCGTTAACAAAAACACTTATATAAAATATTCAAAATCCTCACGTAGACATGCGATCCACGAGCAAGAAATGGAATAAATTAACAATATTCAACAACCCCTACCTCGGGTTTAAGATTCGAAGATTCGTCTACGTTCCGCGGAAGACGGCGTCGCGGAGGTCGGGCGTCGCGGTCTTCGTTCGTCAAATCCGTTGACGAAGAGATATGCCCGAAGAGATACGTCGTTGGCGAATCTTTGTATGCCGACGAAGAAGGTCCGAGGAAGAAGTGGCGTCCCCTTTCGTTGACACGGTAAACGAAGAAGAGCGGAGCGGCGTTCTTCGTCGGAAATTGAGCGTTCCTCGTCAAGACTTGAGGAAAGTCAAATAATAAAGAAAACAACGAACTCAAGAACCTCTACCTCGATAGTCGCACGTTGACGTAGTCGTGGAATATCGGAGTCGATTCCTTTGACATCGGAGGAAGAGTCGTTGTCGAAGGCGTTCGTCGAGGAAAACCGTCGCGGAAGAGATGATGCGGAAGAAGAACGTCACGTCGCGGATATGGCGTCGCGGAAAGATCGTGTTTTTCGGCGAAGAAGTTCTTCATTGAAGAACGGCGTTCTTCGTGTTCTTCGTCAAGGTTGAAGAAGAAAGAAAAGCTCTCAACCACTCCAAGATGGCTAAGAGTTCTAACCCAACAAAATAAGACAAAGTCTTATTTTATTCACAAAAAGAATTTCAAAGGTTTGAAATTCAAAAAGAGATAACTCCACATTTATTAACAAGTTGTCATGTTAATTAAAGAGGGGTTGAGGGAGTTTGAGGGAAGATGAGAGGTTTAGGTTTCGCGTGGGCCCCACCACACTTAATCCTCTCAAGGGAGGTCAAGTGGGTGTGGGTCCCACCCCTAACTCCCTTTGAGAGGAGTTAACCTACAAAAAGTAAAATAAAAAGAATTCACACTTTTTATTCAACTTTTTTATAAATCTCCCAAAAACTAACTTTCAACCCGAAACAAACGCAACTCCCGAAAAGGTCTCTTTAAGAGAATATCGGCGCTGCGAGTTCATCGGTGCCCTCGGATTTCAATTCCGAGCACCGTATCAAAAGTTAGAAATACCCGCTCGTTCGTTCACTGAACGTACCCGAGCCAAACTTCGGAAATTAATTTCGGGCACTCCGGGCCTCGGAATCAGGTGCCGTCTGAAACCGCGCTCTTGTAAAATTCTAAAGAAATTTAAGAAAAAATTTCCCTTGAATTTTACGGGTCTTTACATTACTCCCACCTCAGGGCTTTACGTCCCCGTAAAGCTTCAACTCACACTCAAGGGAAACAAGGTAGTACTGAGCACGCAACTGAGCTTTACGCTCCCATATGCTCACCTGAAGATCTCGTGCTACCCGAGAAGCACCCCAGAGGAAGAAACCGTTCACGTAGAACCTGCTCCTGTCGATCCTCGATCTCTACTAGAACCTCTGTGCTTGTCGCCCTGTCATCGACGTCCAACTCCCCGGGGTCGATGACGTGTGAAGAAACATACACGTATCTCCACAGCTGAGACACGTGGTGGACATTATGCACCCGGTGCGACTGAGGTGGTAGGGTCAAGCGGTAAACCTCCTCGCCTACCCTGCTGAAGATCAAAGGGTCCATCGAACTTCGAAGATAACATGCCGCCTCGGCCACATCTCCGAAACCTCATCGGGTTGAGACCGTACAATAACGTGTTCGTCACCCTCGAACTCAAGAGGTTTCCCTTTTTAGGTTAGAACTGAAACTAAAAACTCCTGCTGCCACAAGGGTAGGGTTGACCAACTCAAGAGTGATCGGCCACACCCTCTTATGCCTGAGTTTAACATGTGCTGCCCAGGGTTTCCTTTTCGCCGACCAAGGAAAACCCATTCCGACGTTTGCCTAAAACAGTCAACCGGGGTATGATTTGTGAATCAAAACCATACCCAGATCAACGTCGTAAGGCCTCTACGCTGCCACCAAGAGATTCCAACCGAAACTCTCGCCTCGAGGTCAAATCACACCGTCGGCGTAAGTGTGATTATCGAGTCTCCTCCCAAAGGTATCTCCAGACGTGAGGGTCAAGTCTACGGCTTACCCGGAACCTCTAGGTCTGGGACATGATTCGCGGAAGGGTAGAATGATTGGTTCTTATGTCTATAGATATGGCAGCTCGTAGTAGACATAATTCGTACCCCGAATCATTCTTAGAGCTCCTGGGTCACACTCCTTGACCGCAATGCAGCTACTCTCCTCCCCAGCCCTCCTGCTCCCTGAGCCTGGAGGGGACTACTAAGTCGGGTGGTCGTAACATGTCGAAATGTACACCACCACATGCTGCTCTCTAAGATCCGCTTCCACGTCTGCTACCCTGCAGATTCATCTGTCCTTAGCACTTCCTCCTCCTGAAACATTTTTACACGCCCGAGTCTCTGAGACTGGCGCTAGTTTCCTGCCTTTCACTGCTAACGTTCACAACCACTAAGGTTCTCTCTAGCATCCTAACATAGGTAGGAATGCATAGAGGAAAAGAATTGGTTCGGATGTCCTTTAGACACACTTCGCTCAGAAGTTCGAGTCTAAAGAACTGATCACAACGCAACCAACGAATACCAAGATTGATTGGTAAGCCACGTTGAGTGCTCTGCTTCCGACATGTCGTACTGTCGAAGCTATATTAGCTCCAGAAAACTCACAACCACCTCCTCAAGCCAGTCCTCAGCCGCCTACGAGACAGGCTCACTTCGAAACTTGAGGGATATCTGGTGCTAAAACATATGTAAGGAACTAAGCCTGTGAGTCTCTGCTACCGGTACCGCCGGTAGTGTATGCTGACCAACAGGTAGTGACATAGCTGGCACACTACCCGTAGGTACTATCCCAGGTATCGGTTCGCGTACCGAAGCCTCATTACTATAAGGACCAACCTCATGGTCACTCACTGGAAACAACAGGAGCTAAGATCATCATCCGCTCTACTAGTATCCAAGCTAGGCGTAGAACTCTAGCAATTGCCTCCATCCAGTCCACTGCTGCCTGGGAAATCTATCTCGCCTCGTATCCTCAGAGGCCTCTACTGCTGGAACTCGTGCATCGCGCTCTGCTAGCGTGCATCGTCAGCTAGTGGCATCTGCTGCCTAACGGGTGGTGGTGCTGCTGGTACACCACCCGAAGGTGCCAACACTGAAAAAGGGGCCCTGCACCGGAGTCTCGCTGCTCGGCGGGCCATCATCGAGAACTCTCTCGGAACTCCAGCTAACTATCTGCATGGTGATATTCTGAACAGTTGTGTTACGGTCAACGATTTATACCTGGTGAGCTGACCTGGTTTGAGCTGACTTTAAACCTTTTGGGAAACACACACGCAATCAGTGTTTTCATGCATTAAGTCGGAAATCAGAAGTCAGGGTCCTGGTGTACGGATACGTCGGCCGCCGCACCAACACTGGACTCCCTGGACTGATAACCACACTCAATACACTAAACACTATTGCTTCACATAGAAAAGATCAGAGTTCGCGGTAGAACCGAACTCCTCTGATACCAATTTGTCACGACCCGCCCTCGGGGCCCGTGCCGTGACTACCCCAAGCCCGCCTTCCATAGGCCAGGGGCTGGCGACTAGCACCAAGGCGTAAAATCCCGGTAAACAGGGAAGGCATTGCCTTTATGAGAAACAACCACCACAGAGTCAGCAAGCGGAAAGTAACTACAAAGTTCAGAAAAGTAAAGGGGGCCGGAAATACAAGCCCAACTGTAAAGTAAAGTACAACTCGAAAGGGAAAACAGCAACTGAAAGTACAAGCGGCTCCTGGGACGTCCTCCTCGATTCCTACCTGAAGGGTAGGTACAGATGGCTCAGCTCCTGGATCGTCTACCACGGATCCTACCTGAAGGGTAGGTACAGATAGCTCACAACTCCTCGGGTCCAACTGTCCGCTCCGAGCACGTCCCGCTCAGTGGTCCTCCTCCGGGTACCGACCTACTCCGAAAACCTCATCCACAGTCAGCGCTGTCCGTCGTCTGCAACCAACACAACGAAGTGCGGGCAAAGCCCGTGCAGGGGTGAGTATAAGCTACTCAGTAGGGACCCCGAGACCCCCCGAAGGTCTCCTGAAATCCACAAAGGATAAACCACAAGAAGATACAATCACAAAGTAACATACAGAAATGATTAGGTATGTGCCCATACATATACCTATGTCACCAATTTCCGTTCGGCTCCAACACCGAGTCCAAGAACAACCCAATCCACAAGAAGAGTAATCCACACAGGATAACAGTACAAGTTCACACAGTTTATAACAAGTTTATGAAATCAACGGATAACTATTACCCAGGTATATGCCCATACATATACCTAAGTTATCATGCGACCCATCTCAATCATGAGGAAACACAAAGATCATTGACTCAGCTCAAACCAGGATTTTATTATCGAAACCGTGGCTGCTGAAGAGCTCCGTCTCTAGAGTGTGCAGTGGTCCTGTCACGACTCCGAGGCCGCCGCTCACTAACCTAAGACTGCTGAAGTACTTCTCCTGTAGAGTACTGCGGGTCTGCTGCCAACTACCAGGCGCTCCGTCCGCTGAGGGTCTGCTGCCAAATACCGGGCGCTACCCAGATAGCCTGCTGAGGTACTCCTCCTGTCGAGTACCGCGGGTCTGCTGCCAACTACCAGGCGCTCCGTCCGCCGTGGGTCTGCCGCCAAATACCGGGCGTCCGTCCACTGGGCTAGTCGACTCACTCCAAGTCGAGTCGGTCAAGCAGTCGTCAGGTCTCAGCCGGCTACACGGTCTCCGTACTCTGCACGCTCGTCTCCGGGAGGGTCCGCTCCACGAGCTACTGGTCGATACTCCAAGTATCACAAAGCCCCGCAAAGAAGTATCTCAAAAGTCCGTCTCGTCACAGGGGTCTCAACGCAATAGACGGCGCGTCGATCGGACGCCCGGTCTGTGAGTTATTAGCCTTATCGTCCCAGGGGCCCGGTTGGTTTCGAGAACGAACCAATCCCGACCGTATCTCAACTGTACCCCGAACTCCCATAGGGTATACTCAAGGGACCGTTACTCAACGTAACCACCAACGCCGCTGACGGTTCGTCAAACGGACGTCCTGTCTGAAAGATATCAGCTCACACAGGTTCAGTAGCACTGTTCCACGTAGGATCGCTGAGTGCTGTAGTCGTCGTCGTCGAATCCACACAGGATCTCTGTACTGTCGTCGTCGCAGTCACAGTAGCTGTCGTAGCAGTCGTCACAGTAACAGTCGCATCCAGCACTAGGGTTCCCGCACACAGCAAGCTCGTTCGGAGGGTCCGCTCCACGAGCCGAGAGGCTGATACATCAACTGTCACAAAGACCAGAGTTGATGTATCCAAAAGTTCCGTATCGACAATAGGAACTCAACGCAACAGACGGCGCGTCGATCGCACGCCCGGTCTGAGAGTTATTGGGATTTTCGTTCCCGGGGCCCGGTTGGTTTTTAAGGCAAAACCAACCCGACCGTACTCCACCTACGTCCAAACCTCGGGCGGAGTATGCCAAAAGATCCGTCTCACTTAGAGGATTCCATCAAAGTCGACGGCACGTCAATCAGACGTCCGGAACTCAAGATATGAGCGTTTCCGCTCCGAGGGCCCGGTTGGTTTCGTGAACGAACCAACCCGGCCATACTCCACCTGCGTCCAAACCTCGGGCGGAGTATGCCAAAAGATCCGTCTCACTAAGAGGAACACAACGCGACTGACGGCGCGTCAATCGGACGTTCGTAGCTCAAGATATGAGTGTTTCCGCTCCGAAAGCCCGGTTGGTTTCGTGAACGAACCAACCCGGCCGAACTCAAAGTAATCCGAAACCTTGAGTGCGATATACCGAAACGACCGTCTCGATCCAAGGATCGCGTTTCCGCTGACGGTTCGTCGATCGGAGGTCTGAGGCTCAAGTTATGGGCCAAAAACCAATTCTGGCTCGAAACGGGGGGGGGGGGGTCCGGGTCCGGGCCGACCCGGCCCGACCCCCCCCCCCCCCCCGGGGCGGCGGCGCGGCGGCGCGGGGTGCCGCGGCGGCTGTCGCCGCAAGGAGGCCGCGCGGGGGAATTTTATCCCCCGCTGATTGAATAGGCGGCGCGGCCTTGTGCCGTGCCAATTTCATGAAACGGCCCCCCCGCACGTGGGGGCCGGCTGGACACGAACCGGGGGGGCTGCTGCCCCCCCCCCTCCTTTAAAGAACCGCCCCCCCTCTTAAGAGGGGGGTTTTTATTAGGTGGCCGGGGAATTAAATTCCCCAGTTTTAATGATATCCGGCCGGCCAGCTGGCCGGCCGATTTTTCTCTAACGGGACCGGAAATTTCCGGTCCCCCCCCCCCTTCGGCTTCCGACGCCGGCGGCCCGGCCGCCGGACTTCTCTTCCGCCGCGGCCCGGAACCGGCTGCGGTCTCCTCGTCCCGCCGCGGCCCGGAACCGGCCGCGGCGTTCGTCATCCGGCGCGGTGCGACGGCACCGCGCCCCTTCGCCGTGCTTTGATTCTTTTCAATGCGGCGCGACGGCGTCGCGTTCTTGAAGTTTCTACCTCGGCGTGGCGCGACGGCGCCGCGTAAAATAAAGTACGATCATCCGCGTGGTGCGACGGCACCACGCCACTTGCTTCCATCCGCAAATATAAACAAGAACGATGGAGGGGGTTTCGGCCGTATTCGTGCGGTCCGGCCCCCCTCGCGTTAACAAAAACACTTATATAAAATATTCAAAATCCTCACGTAGACATGCGATCCACGAGCAAGAAATGGAATAAATTATCAATATTCAACAACCCCTACCTCGGGTTTAAGATTCGAAGATTCGTCTACATTCCGCGGAAGACGGCGTCGCGGAGGTCGGGCGTCGCGGTCGTCGTTTGTCAAATCCGTTGACGAAGAGATATGCCCGAAGAGATACGTCGATGGCGAATCTTTGTATGCCGACGAAGAAGGTCCGAGGAAGAAGTGGCGTCCCCTTTCGTTGACACGGTAAACGAAGAAGAGCGGAGCGGCGTTCTTCGTCGGAAATTGAGCGTTCCTCGTCAAGACTTGAGGAAAGTCAAATAATAAAGAAAACAACGAACTCAAGAACCTCTACCTCGATAGTCGCACGTTGACGTAGTCGTGGAATATCGGAGTCGATTCCTTTGACGTCGGAGGAAGAGTCGTTGTCGAAGGCGTTCGTCGCGGAAAACCGTCGCGGAAGAGATGATGCGGAAGAAGAACGTCACGTCGCGGATATGGCGTCGCGGAAAGACCGTGTTTTTCGGCGAAGAAGTTCTTCGTTGAAGAACGGCGTTCTTCGTGTTCTTCGTCAAGGTTGAAGAAGAAAGAAAAGCTCTCAACCACTCCAAGATGGCTAAGAGTTCTAACCCAACAAAATAAGACAAAGTCTTATTTTATTCACAAAAAGAATTTCAAAGGTTTGAAATTCAAAAAGAGATAACTCCACATTTATTAACAAGTTGTCATGTTAATTAAAGAGGGGTTGAGGGAGTTTGAGGGAAGATGAGAGGTTTAGGTTTCGTGTGGGCCCCACCACACTTAATCCTCTCAAGGGAGGTTAAGTGGGTGTGGGTCCCACCCCTAACTCCCTTTGAGAGGAGTTAACCTACAAAAAGTAAAATAAAAAGAATTCACACTTTTTATTCAACTTTTTTATAAATCTCCCAAAAACTAACTTTCAACCCGAAACAAACGCAACTCCCGAAAAGGTCTCTTTAAGAGAATATCGGCACTGCGAGTTCATCGGTGCCCTCGGATTTCAATTCCGAGCACCGTATCAAAAGTTAGAAATACCCGCTCGTTCGTTCACTGAACGTACCCGAGCCAAACTTCGGAAATTAATTCCGGGCACTCCGGGCCTCGGAATCAGGTGCCGTCTGAAACCGCGCTCTTGTAAAATTCTAAAGAAATTTAAGAAAAAATTTCCGTTGAATTTTACGGGTCTTTACAATAATAGATTCGGGGTGGCCCTTGGGATATTATTATCTCAATTCCCTCTACTACAAAGGTCATTATTTTCCTACCTAGGAGGAGTTTCACTAACATATTCCTCACAGTGTATCTCATCTAGGGCCCTAATTTTTCTAATATGATGCAAACAAAAATGTTATAAAGATATTATATTTTAGTGTCCCTTCACAATATTTCCTATGTAAAATCCTTACGAGAAAGAATGAGGCCTTGTATAGATCACAATCTGAAGTGACCCACCAAGGGATAACAGATCTTGAATGTTGAAACATTCACTATGGACATCCTAAGGGTGACCGACCCTTATATCATGCCAGTGATGATGTGAAACCCTCAATTCATTTTTTATCAATTAAATTTTTTAAAAATTACCCTAAATATGATATAGAAAACGAAAACAATGCACATTTATATGAGTAACATGCTTATATTAAATACAAAATGTACACCGAAATGATTACATATCGTGTGCATACCAGAAATCTAAGGCACAAAAAGAATTTTGGGGCACTATAGATTGCCTAGATACCACTTACTCTGTGGGATTCAACGAAGGAAACTGGTAAGGTTGTGGATGCATCCCACCCTTTATCTAAATAAGTCTAATCAAGTACACTGGAATAATGATTAACTCAATATGAATTTGAGATGCAGGTGTTGATGAGACGTCAAAAAAACTAATTAGAAGAAATATTCACACTAGGTATGTTCTTCAAGTAGATCCAAATCTTATTATCCCAATAGTAATCCCTTAATAAGAATAGTTGGTTATGCCAAAAGGAGTAGATCCAGAACACTCCCTTGAAATAGAATTCAGACAAACAACTTATTTGGATTCATTGAAAGAGGGATATAGTGATATATCTAAAATAAGGAAACAACTAGAACTATATCAACCCAATTATAAATATCCATCCAATTTATATTTTCAACTAAAAATATAGGTAGAGTCACCATATCATTCCCCATCTGTTGTTTCCCCAGTTTGAACTCCCGATCAGTTGGCCATCCCATCAGAGATCATTAAAATTTTATGTTAATAGTATCTTATTTATAATCCATAGAATAATAAAGTAAAATAGTGTTGATAAGGAGGAAACATTACCAAAACTAGGTAGATGTAACTCTTCCTACTACAAAAATTAATAATCCTATTTTCCCAATGTTCAATAGCTCATGGGATCTGGAACAACGTCATATGAATTTTTTATCTTAGTGTGGTTTTCTAATGGGAATACTAGAGCAACAAGAAGTAGTTAAACTTAAGTGATTTTTATAAATACTGGAATGGATATACATTTTACCATACACCAATTTACTAGCTTGGTCAAACTAAGGATGGAAATATTTCCATTGGTAGTTTCTATATCAATTAAGCTCTATGTTTTGGAAGACCCCAACCTTCGACCTCTCAAATTTAAAATAGAGAGAGAATAAAAGACTCTTAGGATTTATCAATAATTGGAAGGGTTTCACTTACTCTCCAAACCTGAAACTTCATCTGGAGTATATATTGTCTCACTATATAGTGAATGTCCATGATGAGTTGTAGACACCACATATTACTATAAAATATTTTATTGGGTTTCTGGATATTGTTGTAGTTTTTAAAATATTCGAAGACACCATATAGAGATACAAATAGAATCCTAGACCAATACCCGTAGCTCAATGAATGAGAAAAAAGTATCCTAGTAATTGAAACTGTCACCCTCAAACCTACCTCAACACCAAACCCATACCAAATCATATGCTATATCGAGCAACACTTCCTTCTAAATGGAAATAAAAAAAACCTATCCTTATGAGTATGAGAATAATGAGTATAAACAACATCAATTTGAGGAACCATAGAATAATTTCTATTCCTTAAGAGAGGAAAAATTTCTTAGTTTCTTTAGAGAAGATATAGAAAACAACTTACTAAAGCTTCTGGAGGAAAAAATTATGTATAATGTTGGTCTCAATGACCGCTTAGATTATATCCCCTTTCACTAAATGTAGGAACAAGATATCCCTGATTTAATATTTTAAATAAATTCGTAAAAATATGGTTGATTATGGGAATGTAAAATTAGGGAATCCACTATTCGAAGAGGCATGTGTCTCTACTGTTTCTCCAATGGAAAGAGGAAAATGAAAATAAGTTACAAGATATGGCATACATAAGTTCGATTATTATATGGCTAAAAAGATGATCAGCCAAAATCATGATATCATCAGGAAATAGTTATACCTATCATTTATTACCCTAATCTCTTTATCCATGTTGAAACCAATATAATTAGAATAAAAGACCACAAAGATCCAATATTCTAATAAATGATGTATCTGGAGATGAAAAAAATCTAATAAAATAAGATGAAATCATTAAAATTATAAGGCTAATTCTTAATAATTCGGACTTCATGCATCGAGTCTTAAAAAGACAAGAATTTTCCCACTAAATGGTACCACAACCACCTCCCTTCCAAACCTAATGCTCTTCAGATAAAGAATTTATCTTCAGTTTTGTTAATGTAATTAATTTAATGGACCAATTCTCTGATTATGTGGAATATTATGACCTAAAGAACCCTATGCATGATCTTGGAAATGGAGACAGAGGGCAAGATATCTTAGGGAATATGGGAAGACATAGTTGTGGATGTACCCACTAATCTAGATATGCCCCTGCCTGAGCTATTTATTCCAATGAAACTTAGAGGAATTCATTTAAGTGAGCTTAGTAGGAGCATAAGCATACACCCCCAAATTCACAAATTTTCACCCAAGTCTAACTATTTTGGAAGACCAATTGGAAGTGGTGAATTTTTCTAATCAGACTAGATGAGTGGGCAGACCAAGTTAGTATAATCCTTTAGTGATATGAAATCCAACAGTTTTTATTCCATGTTGTGACTCACTAACCTAGACCACTTCATCCTATAAAGCACCAACTAAATGTTAGTCACATGCAGGGAATCATATAACTTTCCATAAAAAATATGATATCTTGAAACAATTAGATCTATTTTTGGCCAAGCTTTAAATTCATATTGATCATATTTTATAAAGTGAACTCCAAGAAGAAATTGTGAAATCCCTACTAATACCTCAAGATTTCTAAACTATTGTTAGCTTTTCTAAATTATACCTTGCATAATTAGATCCCATTGAGTTTTGCATGAATATCAATTTTCAATAATAGGACAATGATCCTACTATACAGGGACACATTGTGTCATGTAATAGCCGAGACACCCTAGTAACCAGATAACTGATCCAGTCCTTACATAGTCCGAAGGGGATTCTTGATCCCCATAGGTTAGCGACTAGCACCTGGAATCATAAAACATGCATGTGGGAACAATTTCTCCACCAATAATTTGGATGAAATGAAACAGGATAGTATGCATAACAAATGATTCTCCACTGGGAGTAATGTACCAGAATACAAAGAGGCATAAAATCCAAAGTACTAAAATAGGAAAACAATACCAAGGTCCCTAAGGATACAACTCACCAAGACCAAAGCTCAATTTCTAGATCCACCTCCCTCCATTCCCTTTTCTCAAACCTAGAAGAAGAAATTCTAAAAAAACCCGTAGGAAAAAATTTTGGTTGTGAGACTAAGCCTAGTAGGATACCACCAAATACTACATAACAGATTCCAAATATATATTATCCAATTAAAAGTTTCGAATTTTTAAATAAATATGATTCTAAATTCAAAATAATATTTAAACAAAACATATCATACATTTTCAAATTAAAGGATTAACTATTTTAGGAATTGATTTTACAAATGTTGGAATATTTATATAAAAATTGTATATGCAAAACATTTATATAAAAAAATTTATATAAAATCTGAAGCCATGTAAATAGTTCAAAAGAACATTGTCATAAATTTATATCTCAAATATAAATAAACAAGTGTGAAACATGGTCATCTTCCAAAAGGTATGATAGTATTAACCCACTAAAGGATTCCACACTATCTATGTGAAATTAGAAAAATGTGTATACACATGCCCCTATGACACTGGCCAAAGGAGACTCATCACCAACCCGTCGGGGATGTGACCTGCCACATGTATGTTTTAGTACATTTTCATAGAGTAGAGTGTATCCAAATAACTCACTAACTAAAAAACGGCTTTCATGCGCTCTTACATGATGGGTGAACTATTTTAGGTCTTCTTAAAAATACTATCAATATCATTCTTCCATTTAAAATGTGAAAATTTCTTTCCATTTAAAACAAAAATAGGTTTTATTCAAAAACATGTTTTTTAAAAGATAAAACCACTGGGTTTCTATCAAATCATTTTAATCTATTTTCACCAGTTTTAAATACATTCAAATCAAATTCTATAATTTCACAATTTATTTCTGAAATTAAAATCATCATTTTAATTTAATCATTTACATCAAATCAAAAACATTAAATTAAACAATTTAAATAATCCTTCTTTTGTAAACACACCCTATTTTATGGAATTGGAGGATTTCCAAATATCTATTCCAAAAACCATTTCAAATATCTCGACTCACTAAAATCGGGTTTTTATCAATTTAATTGAAATATAATTTGAGAAATTCAATTTAAATCATCAATTGAAATAAATCAAGAAAAACTGTGATAATCAATTTTGATAATTGGAATGGAATCACCTACCTCAAGGTCACCGATGTCAGCAGAAACAATAATCCACCCAGTATGGTCCAATACTCCTTATCATGACATTATTATCATAAGAATTGACACACCAGTTCTCATCTTTCATCAAGGGTTCTTATAACCAAAGCATCTAATTTATTTTTTAATGATGTAAAATATTACACACAATTAAATTTTCACTCTCCTAGATATTCAATGGACTATTGTTTTATTTTAATGCATGAAATTTCAATTAATATCAATAAGAATAATTATACAACTCATTCGATAATTATATCCCTCTATTTTATTTGACAAGGAAATAAAATATTACATGCGATTACAATTTCTCAATCCTAGATAATCCCTGGATTATTGTGTTAGGTTAACGCATGAAATCATAATAATTTCCTATGAATAATAATAATCCACATTCAATATTATAATATATTTAGAATAATATGATAACACATATGGTAAACATTAATAATTATTCCTTGATAATTTAAATAATTATCCTTCAATAAATTATTTAAATAATTATCATTTGGAAAACTCTCAATTATCAACTGATTATTCATTGTAATTATCAATCGATAATTATTTATAATTATCCTTTGATAATCAGGAAATTGTTGTTCTATAACTATATTAATTATCATTTGATAATTTTCCACAATATCTTTTCATAATTTATTAAAACAATTATCTTTCATAATCTAAAAAAATATCATTTGTTAAATTTATAAATTAACACTTGATAAGTTGTCACAACTAAAAAATGATAATTTGAAGTGATTAAAAGAAGCTTTGGACATCCCGATGAAATTTCCATTTTGTATTGGAAAATAATTGTATTTCATAACTGCACAGAAAAGGATAGGGAAGATTATATTATAATATTTTATAATTTATTATTATACAATTATATGTCACTGTCATCTAATAATATCAATCAATATTTATCTGCTATTAATTCATTATAAATATCACCAAATAGTTTCTAATATATTGCCAATGACAAAATATGGAATCATTGCTTTAATAATTGGTGAAAATCATCATTCGATAATTATTTTATAAATTATTATTTTATCAGAATTATCATAAATACCATTTGATAATCCTATGAATTGTCCTTATATAATTTATGGATTATAATTTAGTTATTACCTTTTATAATAATATCCAATATTTTTCATTAAATTATTATAGATGAAAAGAAATTGAAAAATCAAGTAATTAGATAAAAAAAATAGGCAAAACTATTAGGTGCACCATGCTTGTGAAGGAGACTGCGGTGCCTGGATGTGAAGAACATGATTATAGCCTACTTCAGTAATTGTGAAAAGAGGAGTTCCACAGTCAGACGGACTGGAGAAGATTAGCCAAACGAAACACCCGGGATTTCAGAACCCTAAAATAAGATCATAAAAACCCTCAATTCCAAACACCTGATTTAATCATATATCCAACTAGAAATTTATTATGGATTCATCAATTTATCCTAATCAATGAACAACAACTGAAAATGATTAAAACGGTGAAGAGACTGTGTTTTTGGAATCCAACCGGTGTCATGAATGGCGGTGCGGGATTGGGGAAGAAGAAGAAGCATTGAATGATGATTATTATTTTTAAATAAATTAATTATTTAGAATAAAATTTAAATAATATAAAATGTTTGTTCTGAATGAAAGTAATACCTCTCTAGGTTAAACACCCCATTCCAGACCCAACAGTGGTCTCAGATTTATTAAATGATGAATAGTTTGAGATATATTAATGGTTAATTAATGAAGAAACATACTAATTAATTAATTAAAATAAAAAGTGTTGTTTTTAGAAAGAGAAGAATTCAAATGCCCTATGCTAACAAATTATATACCCTTTATAGGGTAAACACATCTTTCCAGACCCATAAGTGGTCTCATATTTCCCATATGATACACTGTTTGAGAGATATTTAATTTTTTTAATAAATAATATATCAAATATTATTTAATATGTTTTATCTCACAAGTGAGACATCTAAATGTCCAGATCCTCCGAATGTTTTACCCCTCCTAGGGTAAACTCAATATTTTTGACATAATAGTGGTCTTAGATTTCTCACACGACACATATCATTAGAGTTATTAAAATATTTCGAATAAAAATGCACATTTAATATATTCAATTTAATAATTTTATTCCATGTTCACCAAGATTTTGCGGGCCTTGGGAACTCATAGTTACTCAGTATTTAACTCAAAAAAATATTTAATTCAATGTTATGGAGTGTTAATTGAGTGTTTTACAATTCTGTGACGTGTTTAGAAAAAAACATAACTTTTCACTAATAAGCCATTTTCCCCATATAACTTAATAATAATTTACACAAAAAGGAATAGGAATACCTGAAATAGTAATGAGATGTTATAACCTCCCCAACATTGGATCATTCTGCCCTTAGAAATCCTAAGAAAAGCCTCTTCATCAAAAAGATGAAGCCAAAAATCTCTTTTCATTACCCCCCTCTCCCACATGTCATTAGAATCAGAACCGCTCTATATTAGGACATGGATGAGAGGTACCGTCCTCCCACGAAGTACCTTGGAATTTGAATAAACACCCCTGACTGGCTGTTTAGTCACATATAAAACATGATCAATCTCAAGATCACTCAGGCTCAAAACATGAGATGGATACGAGAGATACATTCATGGTTTCAATGCATTGAATACATTATGTATCAACATTAGTTCTATTAGTAGTGCCTAATGGTAAAAAAATTTCCACAATTGATCAAAAATACTGAAATATCCAACAAAACAAGGAGAAATATTTCCATTCCTCTCATGCCATTGATGAACCAACTGGGGTGAAACCTTCAAGAATACATGGTCATTGAAACTACTAATTAAAGTTGTAAAATGTCTTATTGCTTCCTAAGTGCACAACCCAATGGAAATTATGGAAATCTTCTATTGTATCCTTCTATGTCACTACCGGTGCAACATAATAGTTCTAATAACATATAACACCCTCTTTGGTGAACAACCACTGGACATCAGTCTCCCCACTATAAAGAGAGTCTCTAATGCATACAGAATTCATCAACAATCTTTTGTTCTTAAAGAATCATCTTGTGATGAGAAGATATCAGAGAACCATCCTCTTTAATGGAGGATAGAACTGGTGCTACCCAAGGTGACTCACATAGGTGAATAAAGGCTTTCTCACAAGGATCATCCAACTGGGACATTAGTTTATTCAGTTTAGATTGAACCTTTTTGTAAGAGGAAAAAGAAACTGGTTGAGTACCGGGCATCAAGTCATTGGAAAATCAACCTCTCTTAATAGAGATAAATTAGAAAAGAAATTAGAAGGAAACACGATGGGAAACTCAATGAAAATTAGAGGGAGATCACTATTCCAAATATTAAGAAAACAATAATATTACCTTCCCAAACATTAGATAAAATGGTCTGGCCCTGCTCAGCCTTGGGCCTATTATCCTTGAAAGACAAGAGACACACCACTGGGATTGCTAAGGGAGACCCATCAAACATAATAATCAATCCATAATTTATTGGAAACGATCCAATACATCCTGAATTTGGTGTCCATAGATTTAATATCGAGTAGAAGAAAACTCAAAGCAAGTTAGACATCTGATAGAGAGAAGACAATAGTAGGAATACGTAGACCCTGATCTCTAATCACTCCAAGGGGTGTAGTAAGATCCATTTAACAAGATAAAATCTTGGTAGGAAGATTAAGAATATTAATAATAAGGGTTGAAAAATATGAGTGAGATAAACCAGTATAAAATAGACCATTCACTAAAGATGATGATATAGTATTAAGACCTATCACAATTGTTGGACCTGTATCGACTTCATTTAGAGACTCTTATACTGTGTGAAGAATATTCTTTCTAGATTCCTATGGCGGGAACTCTTTATATTTGAAGAAATTTATTTCACCATAGTTTTTGAAGGTTTTGATTATCTCATGACGTTACATGGAGTGGAAAAGTTGTGGCAGAACTTTGCAAGTTCCCTAAACATCTACTGGAACAGTAGTTCTGTCGGCCTACTCAGGCTTGAAAAAATCCATATCCATGGCCAACACTATCAACTTTGGATAGAAGTGTATAGTGAAATTAAACTTTAAGTCCTTCAACTCAAAGCCCCCATGTTTCTTTTCCATCGTAATCGTATCCCACCATCTCCTTCTTGGTCCCTGTAACACAATGGTGGAAAACTTCACCCTGATCTTGTACGGTGTCTCTAAGAACTCAAACAGATGTTCAATCCATCCCTACCATTCCTCTTCATGTTTAGGATTAGTGGAGCCTTTGAAAACTGGTGGTTTCTAGTGAATAACTCTTGAGAACAATTTCAAAGAACATCCCCCAAGGTTCCATAACTGGAGCCTAAGTAGGGACATGAGGTAGTGACTATCCTTGAGCATGGATAGTGCGTACAATCACATCAAATAGTCTTGGGTCCACTAGAGTATTCACACACTAATGTTTAGTAGTATGCCCTTCCTAGATCCAATTCTCACATCTTCTCTGAGTAATGATGTTACAAAACATTAGTATAAAATAAAGAAGACATTAGATAATGCTTGTACATAGAAATGGGGGAAAACATGATCCCAACTATAGAACATACACGATTTGGATTAAAAACTATCCAAATAAAAATATGGAAATACTAGAAATAATCTACATGAATTATTTCACTAACCACCCCTAGTGACTTAATGTCCATTATAGGGAGATCTAGCCATGAACTCAATAGTTAATACCACCCAAGTCCCGATAAGATTTCACAAATGCATGCTGACTTCAAGACAAAAGCTTAACCTCCCCCTGATACAATTTTTTCACAAACTAGCCTGGGTACCCTAGTAACCCAAAAAATGATTCGACCCTGACATAGCCCATAGGGTGTTCTTAATCCCCACAGGTTGAAAACTTGCACCTAACATCACACAACATGAAAGTGGGAATGATTTTTCTACCGAAAATGTGGGAGAAGCGAAACATGAAAGTATGAATAACAAAAGAAACTACATTGTGATTAATTTACCATAATACAAATCTGCATAACATCCAAAGTACTGATATTATAAAACAACCCCAAGGTCCCAATGGACACTACACACCAAGATCAAAGATCAATAGCTGGATACACCTCAAAGAGATAGCATTCCATTGCTCGAACATGGATGAAGAAAGTCTAAAATCACCTGAAGACAAAATTAGGGTTTGAACCTAAGCCCAGTAGGATACCACCATAGATTCCATAATAGATTCCAAATATAAATTATCCAATAAAAATCTTTAAATTTTCAAAAAAAGTGTTTTGGAAATTCAAAATCGTAGTTAAACAAAACTTGATATACATTTTAAAATGGTGGGAATATATATTTTATGTAATGATTTTACAAATGATGGAATATTTCTAAAACAATTTCTTATGTAAAAATGTATATAAAACAGTTTATATAAATTCAGTAGGCATGTAAGTAGTACAAACAAACATTGACATAAATTTATATCTCAAATATAAATAAACAAGTGAGCAACATGGCTATCTACCAAAAGGTATGACCGTATTAAGAAGCTATAGGATTTGACACTCTCTATGTGAACTCATCAAAATTTATATACCCAAATCCCAATGACACTAGAAAATGGAGACTCGTCACCAAACCATCGGGGATGTGACCCGCCAGAAGTATGTTTTAGAATGTTGTCGTAGCATAAATTGTATCCAAATAACTCACTAACTACCTAAGTCTTGCATTTGATCTCACATGCTGGGTTATCTATTTTAGGACTTCTTAATAATATGATCACTCCCATTCCTCTACTTAAAATGTTCCAATTTATTTCCATTTAAAACCAAAAGAGGTTTTATTCAAAAAAACTCATTCTTTTTCAAAAAATTAAACCAATTGGTTTCTATCATATCATTTTAATATATTTTCACCGGTTTGAAATACATTGAAATCCAATTCCAACATTAAAAAAAATATTTCCACAACTAAATTCAATAATTTAGTTGAAATCATTTCCATCAAATACAAAATTTAAATAATCCAATTTCCATAAAGACACCCATTTCAAGGGAACTACCGTTTTTCCAAATATTCATGCCAAAAACCATTTCAAATATCTAAATTAACTAGAATCGTGTTTTTATAAATTTAATTTAAGGAAAATTTGATCATTTGAATTTAAATAAAAAATTGATATAAATCAAGCAATACAAGGATAATCAATTTGGTTAATCAGAATAGAACCACATACCTCAAGGTCACCGATTCATCAGAAATGTTAATCAACCCAATGTGGTTAAATACAAATTCTCACAAAAATATTATCATATGCATCGACACACCGATGTTCATTGTTTGTCAGGGATTCCTAGAACCAAAACATCTATTTTATTTCACAAGGAAGTAAAATATTACATGTGATTACATTTTCTATCTCCTGAATATTTTTTGGATTAACGTTTAATATTAATTCATGCAATCATAATAAATATCCATAAGAATAATTATAATCCCCATTCGATAATTATATCCCTATATTTTATTTTATAAGGAAATAAAATATTACCTGGGATTATAATTTCTCTCTCCTATATAATCCCTAGATTATCATTTTATGTTACTACATTCAATCATAATATTTTCCTCCAAATAATTATAAGCCACATTTAATATTATAATATATTTAGATTAAAATGATAACACATGTTATAACCCTTTAAAATTATTAATTTATAATTTAAATAATTATACTTCGATAAATTCATTGAATAAATATCATTTGGAAAACTCATGATTATCACATGATTATTCATTATTATTATCATTTAATAATTATTTATAATTATCCTTTTATAATCTTGAAATTATTGTTTGATAATTATATTAATTATCCTTTGATAATTTTGATAAATTTTCTTTCAATAAATTTTTGAAATTAACATTTGATAATTTTTGACAACATATTTTCATAATTTATAAAACAATTATCTTTGATAATCTAAAAAAATATTATTTGTTAATTTTATAAATTAACCATTGATAATTGGACAAAACTAAAAAATGATAATTTGAAGTGATTAAGAAAATATTGGATAAGTCGATAAAATTGCCTTTTGTAACTAAAAAAATTATATTTCATAGCTGCACAAAAAAGGATAATGAAAAATATTTTATAATAATATAGAAATTATTATTTGATAATTATATGTCATTTTCTTCTGATAATCTTACACAAAATTTAGCTGCGAATAATTCTTTATAAATATTACCTAATAGTTTCTATTATATTGTGAACAAAAAAATTTGGAATCATCCCATTTATAATTGGTGCCAATTATCAATCAATAATTTGATGATAAATTATTATTTTATCATAATTCACGTAAATACCACTTGATAATCTTAAGAATTGTCCTTAGATAATTTAGTGATTATAATTTTGGTTTTACCTTTTATATTAAAATCCAAAACTTTTCATTAAATTATTATAGATGAAAATAAAGTGAAAAAAAATTAATTAGATAAAAAAAATAGGCAAAACCATTAGGTACACTACATATGTGAAGTAGACCACGATGCCTGGATGTGAAGAATAAGATTATCGCCTGCTTCACAGATTTCACAAAGAGAAGTTCTACAATCATCCGGACTCGAGAAGATCATCCAAAGAAAATACTATGGAATTCATGGATTTAATAACCCTAAAATCGGATCATATAAACCCTCAATTCCAAAAACCATATTTAATCATCCATTCAACAAAAAAAATTTAAGCAGTCATTGATTTCACCTTATTAATGAATTGAAACTCAAACAGATTAAAACAGCCAACAAACGATGTTTTTAGAATTACACTGGCATTATCAATGGTGGTGTGGGTTGGGGAAGAAGACGAAGCATTGAATTATTATTATAATTTTTAAATAAATTATTTATTTAGAATAAAAATTTAGTAATATTAAACCTTTGTTACGCATGAAAGAAAGTAATACCCCATATATGGTCAACACCCCGTTCCGGACCCAACGATGGATTCATGTTTCTCCAAAAATGAACAGTTTGAAAGATATTAGTGGTTAATTAATGAAAAAATAGAATAACTAATTAATTATAATAAAATGTGTTGTTTCAGAGAGAGAGGAATTTAAACAACCGACACTAACAAATGTTATACACTATCTAGGGTAAAAACATCATTCTAGTCACATCATTTGTTTTAGATTTCCTATAATACACACCTTTTGAGAGATATTTAATTATTTTTAATAAATAATATGTTAAATATTATTTAATAGATTTATCTCATGCACGAGACATCTAAATTTTTGGTGCCATTGAATGATATACCCCTCTAAGGCACACAAAAACTCAATAAAGATGGAATAAAATTATTACACACACACCTTATATTCCTTGAGTGGTGGTATTTATAACAATATTAAAATTATGGGTTGTTACAGGAATGAATATTACTCTTGATTAATTATCAATGAATTCTCATCATCTTTCAATTTCATCTATATTTCCAGACACATACAAGGGTCATATGTGTAACATCCTATTGTAAATACCACCACTCACAACCCCTTATCCTCACAACATATATGCCTTAAAGATTTCCAAAAATACTTAAAAAATATCTTACCTATCTTCTCCCCCGTGTCCAAGTGCATCTCACCTCAACAAGAGAACAATTTCACATGAATTAATGAGTATTTTAAAGGGAAATAATTAATAGGTGAAATTCTCAATTTACCACATTTAAATTCAATTCATCTTCTACATTCTCCTTGACTTCATTATCAAATAATGAATGATAACTATAGAATCATATATCTAATGGAGTTTTATATTTCTAATCTAATATCTACCATCCACCCATTTCATATATCATATTATTCTAAAAAATGAAACCATTTTCCATATTATGATGCTTCACCGCCTTCATGGACAATGAGTTTTTTCCACTACCACCATCATCATGGGTTTAAATCCACTTATATTGCTTTAAAATGAACTAATTATATATATATATATATATATTATTATATCAAATTCTGTAACTACTATATGGTCATGATATTAAATATAAGGAATCTGGTTCGTTATAGTCGGTAAAACAACCCAAATAAATTAACTGTATAATGTTATCATTTTTACTAATAGAATCGACCCTATTTTAGAACACATATGGATATTTAGGGAAATTTAAATTTATGGAAGTACATGAATAACATTTAAATTCACTTCTGGAGTTGTATAACTATTTTAAAAGAACATCAATAATTATACACAGGTGATCCGACCTTGGAACCATGAAACAAACACTCCCAAATCAACAAAATTAAATTTCATTATGATAGAAATATTTATGAATGAACATAATAAAATTATAATAATTAAAAAATATATATAAATTTTATAAATAAAGTAATTAATTTATCTAATTTATTTATTTAGAACATTATTTATAAGTGAATAATGAATCTTGACCATAAGGTAAGGGATATCTCCGAACAACCCTTTCTCATTGGGTTATAACCTTTTTCTATCTACACCACATTATCTATCTTTAATTATTATATAAAGATTATAAATTCAGTATATATGTCTCTGAGATATATAACTAGCATATTTTCCGTTTCTTTGACATGGTAGTACATGTTTTATGTTCTATTCTCAAACGCACCCCATTTCTTACCATGGGTAATTTTTAGGTTTATGAAATAATCATGATTTCCTATTATGGTAAAAATAATAATGTACATGTTGTGATGGGTGATCTAAGATATTTATCCAATAAATTGGTTAATGTTTTTGTCTAATGAGATATTATGTATGGGATTATGGAGTAAACATAATCTATCATGAGATTCTGTCCACCAAGTGATATTATCTTGACAGATAAGCATGACTTATGATTATTTCTGATTTTATGTATTTTTGTTCACATGATTCAATGTTTATAATGTTATTCTACAATGTAATTATTCCTGATCCTTCTCTTTTTTTATATAAATTTATTTCATTTAACACATATTTTGTAATTCATATACATTTTTATTCCTTCACTATTCATTTTTAGATCACTTATTTATTTATAAATTTCACCAAGATATCCTATGAATTTTTAAAAGATTAAAGCGATAGAGGATCTCAATCTAGAAAATAAATTAAAGATGTCATGTTTTAGTTTCATTAGATGAATTATGAACCTATGTTATAAATAATCAAGGATTTTCAATCCTTTTTTATATTTAATGGATATTTATTTTTAAGAATCAAGTAATAATTTGGGTAAAAGGCTTTGGTCACTATAGTTGGTATCAGAGGATGTTCTAGTTATTTTTGGATATTAGCACTATAATACTTTAGTGAAAACTCTATGGATAATTATAAGTAAGGGAAAATATCCTTGAATTTTGGTTAATTATAGAGCGAGTAGTTTCCCATAAATTACATCTCTGTTTGGATATTACAAATCGATTAAAATCTAGAATAGTTATACCTGGGGGTAATAATAATGAAAAGGGTGAATTGTTTTTTAAATCAATCATCACCTAATGCAACTAAATGAGGCCTTACTATACACACAGTTTGAATCTTATGAGGGACATTATTTGGAAAATTAACAAACTCTTTATGAACCATTATAAAATACTTAAATAGATTTTTAAATATAATTGGTAAATTTCCATGGATAACAAATATTGAAAACCTAAACACTCATAAGATATGATTTACATGTAATTTATAAGTTATTCCTTCTAATTACACCATTTTTGTTTTATATGTTTAAAATATGAAGTATTATCATCCAATTTTCCCATTATTTTATATAATGGTGTGAAATGGGGGGAACTATTCCAACAACCATTTGAATAGGAATTTTTTTGATTTTCCTGATGATATGATAAAAAAATTGGTTCCATTCCTCCATAGTGTGTGAATCAAGTTTGGACAACTCCCTTGGTATTAATTACTTTAGACGTACATAACTTGATCTAGGTTTTTCCCCCTTCTTTTTTAATAAAATTACCTAATTTTGGATGGATATATAGATGGAAGTATTATCACAGATAATTAATGCCATGAAAAATAACCTGAATCATGTGTAATACCCTTATTCTACCATGAAAGAGATAATTATGATAGAGTACTTTATGCGATAAAGGCCTATACCATTAGTTGATATTATAATCCCCTCATCCATGAAAAATGGATTAACTAAATTGAGAATATATCTTCTATCCTATGATATTCAGAATAAGATAAATTCATATTATCTATTTATAATCTTGAAGTAGAATTTGATTAGTTGTGGAAGATGATCAGGAACATAATGTCTAAATTGTATTTTGATTCTATGGAATGGGAAGGATTCAAAGAAATTTATATTCATATATATATAACCTAAAATAGATAAAAAATAATTACGAGGGAGTTCCTTGGATAGAACAAAAAGGAAGAAGAATATATCAGGGTATAAGAGGCAAGATTCACAAGGATCACACGACACACCTTGAACTTTTCCATCAACACTGAAAGTAAGGTGGAATGTTTCTTTTGTGATTTAAGTTGAGTCTATGAAAATATTTTACCATTTGAGACTACGAAATTCCAGAAGTGATTTTATATTATTCCTTTAATGTGGAGATTTATTTTTGAGACTCTTAGTGGTCTCATGGACATGGATATAAATAGTGTAATATGGTGTTTTACTTAGTTGGATCAAATGATAAATCATACGGAGGAATGAAAACCCAACATACCACATGATAAAAGTGAGGGAAGAAGAATCTCAAAAACTATATGAATGGAATTTTTTGATTATTTGAAAATGGAAAATAGGTTTAGTAGTCTTATAAATGAAAATGGGATATCAAGAATCCCAGTAATATGATAGACTTAAAAAAGGTTCATATCAATATTTGGCCTACTGTATATTGTTTCCACATTATGGAATATGATCATTAAAGAAAATATTGACCAAATATTAGGGTTCTCAAAGAGAATTAATGAAAAAATCCACCAATGTCTTTTGAGAAAGGAGGTAAATATGCTATTAATACTATTGAGGGGGATCTTGACAATGATGTAGTGATCGGTATGTTGGTTATTAATTCACGAATAAAGAATGTACTTTTTTGATTCTGGTTTGATGAATTGTTTCATATCTATAAATCTTAGTTGAACTATTCAAAACCCCCATCAAAACATGGGGGTTGATCAACCTATGAGAATAAAAAATAGTGAAATTATTGCATCTCATGTATACGAATCCTCCCTGTAAATGTTTACGGAACAAACCTTCCAAAAAATACAGTCATACTTCTTTTTTAGAGTTTGATTTTATACTGGGAATGGATTGACTATCCCTATATAAATCCAACATCGACTATCAGGAGTAGGATATCACTCTTTAAATATAATGTCATCCTTTTATTCTATAGAAATGTAAGGGTGAGGATGAATTTACTTTAGAATATTCCTCCAAAATATGGATATTATTTCATTATTAAAAATAATATGTAGATTATATTTTTGAGACTAAGGAGATAATCATGCATGAATACATGACCATTATAACAGATTATCTTGGTGTGTCCCATGAACAATTTCCTAGCCTTCCACCAAATTGAGAGTTTGAGTTCCCAATTGATCATATACTTAGATCTATGCTCATATGAAATACTCCTTATATAATGGCCACTATTGAGTTGGAATAACTATAGAGGTATTTACATTAAAAACTAGAAAAGGGTGAAATACACACAAGTGCTTCAGTGTGGGGTTCAATCATCCCCTTTATCAAGAAGAAGGATGGGTAAATGAACATCCACATTGATTATCATGAACTCATAGAAATCAAAATAAAGAAAATGTATATCGTTCTATCTGTATATGAATTTTCTGATGAACTATGTGGATCCTTGTATTTCTATAAGGTGGAACTTCAGATGGGATATAACCAATTAAAAGAAAATAAGGGAGATGCCCACAACAATATCTTATGAACGAGGTATGGATACTATTAATTAACAGTGATTACTTTCATACACACTAATTATCTATCAGTATTTATGGGATTAATAAATGGAGTCTTTAGAGATTATCTTGATAAATGTCTGGTAGTATTTATAGACTATATTCCAATATAATCCAAAGGTTAGTAGGGGAAAGAGGAGTATTCTAATACCATGATACAAGCTTTGGGAAGAGAGAATATATATGAAAAGTGAATTAAATGTGATTTCTTGGTAGAGGAATTATTATTCTTGGGTCATGTTATCACCATTAAAGGGATATTTATAGAGCATTATAAGATAAAGGAATGTGAGGAGGATCCCATACCAGCATTAGCAATTCAGATCCATATTTTCCCTTGTCTAACTATGTATTGCATATGATTTGTGAGAAACATATTAGGATTTTCAAATACACTATCCAATATGTCTTGCAATGGAGTACAGTTTTTCTAAACTGATGAATGAGAAGAAATTTTCAAGGAATTAAAAAATAGGCTTATAAATGCACCAGTCCTCATGATTCGATCAAGAGAGGAACTTTTTTTTGGTATATATAGATGATTGAAAAGGGGATTGGGATGTGTAATAATAAATAGTGATAAAGTGATATATTATTCCTTTGATTGATGAAATTAATTTAGTAGAACTACCCAATTCATGATATGGAGTGGGTTCTAGTAATGTTCATGTTGAAAATATGGTTGAATTATCTCTATAGAGAGATGTGTGTAATATATACATATCATAATATCCTTAAATATATATTGACATATAAGAAGCTTAATATGTGCTAGGAAATATGGTTAGAGATCAAGAAATATAACTTCACAATCAACTACCATCCCATGAAAGAAAATAAAGAGGAAAATAATATAAGTAGAAAGGATCTGGATAAGTTATCAACGATTAGAATTATAAAGGATCCAATATTCTTATACTGGAAAAGTATGGACTTGGGGATCATAAAGGAAGGAACATCATCATTCCTTCCTCAAATGATTTCCCTACCATCCCTTCCTGTGAAGAAAAAGGATTCACGAAGAGATTATGTGTAAATTTAGATTAAGGAAGTTATAAGAAGAGGTGAATCCTTAGTGTTCAAAATTCTTAAGGAATGAGTTTTATCTTTTGGGTCATGACTATGTGTACGATCAAAACCTGATATAAAAAATATATATTTAATTATTCACATGTCTTATCTTTCTAAATCTAATTCGGTATAAACAAGATGTATCATGATCTTTGAGAGAACTATTAGTTGGAGAATATGATGAAGAAGATCACAAAATATAGAAAAATATTTGTTATGTCAGTCGGATAAGGTTGAGAGGAAAAAATTCCAAATTGGTAATACAACCATTACCCTTACCCACAAGGAAATTGGGAAAAATCACTATGGTCTTTTTTATGGGCCTTTTGAAGACCTCAAAAGGAAATAATTATCTATGGGTTATGGTGGATCATCTTATAATGGCTACTCTCAACAATGAAATTGGATAGGACATCTCACTTGATCAACTTGAAATGATATATATCAGAGAAGTGGTGAGGCAGCATGGAACACCAATTTTGATTGTATCTAATCAAGATTATATATTTGATTCCAATTTATAGATGAATCTCCAACCTGATCTTAAAGTAAAATTTTCTTTAGAATAGATTATCAGGACCAAACTGATAGCCAATATAATACAACTATCCCACACTAAAAGACATATTGAGACTATATTCGATGGATTTTAAAGGAGGATGGGATCAACATCTTCATCTATTAAAGTTCTCATACAATAATATATTCAACTCAATCATCCAAATAGTGCCATATGTTGTCCTTTATGGGAAGATAATTAAATCACATGTATGCTGGGATGAAGTTGGAGAACCAAAGCTTTTGGGATAATTTTTTTTAAAGGAAATGGTAAAAATGGTCTTGACTATTAAATAGAAAATCAAGACTACTTTGAGTTAATAGAAGTTTTATTCTAAAAACAATCGATGAGACTTGGAATTTAAGGTTTTATATAAATTTTTACTCCACATATCTCCATAGAAGAGTCATGATATTTGGGAATAAGAAAAATATAATTACCAGGTACATTATCCCCTATGAGATTCTCATTTTCAGAAGATTTGTGGCTTATTAGCTAACTCTACTTCCAACCCTTTCCCAAGTACATGACATATTCTATTTACCCCTCTTTAAGAATTATATTATATATCCCTCACATGTAGTTAATATAGGAATGGTAGAACTAGAAAATGATCTCTTATGAGGAGACCTGATAAAGATCTCAAACTATTGAGATAAATTTCTACACAAAAAAGTAAATCATCTAATCAATGCACTATAGTAAAATCAGAAGTATGAAGAGGTGACATGGGAACCAGAAGAATCCATGAAGTAGAAGTACCCTCACATGTTTTCACCTTAGTATGTCAATCAACAATTTGTGGGTGAATGTTCATAATCTTGAAAAATGCAATGACCCATAATTTTATCAGTGGAATTTTAGTTTTTATTATTATATCACATTTAGTGATATAGAATTTTTCACATACACCACATGATAAAAAGAACTACAGTTTATTATTATAAATTTAACATTACATTTAATGAATGAAATTTTCCATTAAAATTATAAATATAAATTGTATAAAACATATAAAATAAGATAACAAAAATATGTATATTAAGATATTCTCGATCAACCAAAATAACTACACCCACAAAGATATAGAAATAAATCATAATATTAGTAATTAAATATTCATATTGGAAATTAAAATATATATAACCTTGTGATAAAAAATAAGTGAATGAATAATTAATAGAATATATGTTATCTATAGAAATCAGGGAACCCATTTGACCGTTACAAAAATGGTCATTGGAATAATAATATGACCATTGGAATAGTAAGCTAACCCTTATATTATTAATCCGACCATTATGAATAGTAATCTAGCCATTAGAATAGTGTCATCATCTATCGAAGTGTATAATAATATTTTGGTTTTCTATGAAATGAAAACATGATATATTTAATCCATGATATGGGTAAATAAACGTTTTAAAAATGATTAATTATGTGAATATATTTTTATAAAACATAAATTGTTTAATTATACATTTATAATAAATATAATGATTTAAAATAAATTTTATTTTCATAAAATGGATTTATAAATTAAAATTAGTTAAATTATAATTATAAGGTAATTTTATGGGACCGTAAGTAAAATTTAAAAGGGTAACAAAATTGATCATAATATTAACATTAGGATTCTTAAAATAACTGGGGATTTTATTTATAAAATAAATTTCTCATATTTTAAAAATTATAATTTTTAAATGGAACTTAATTTTGTAATATACCTATCAAAAAATGGTTAGGGTTGTTTTTTTTATATTTTTCTAAAGTAGTTGAATTTTTTGTTAATAGTGAAATATAATATCTAACATTATAAGATAAATACATGAATTTTGAGACAAGGTTGATGTAATCACCCATTATTTCGAATTAACATGAAATATGTACTATATATATTCATAATAATCAATAATATTGAAATTCTTGATCCAAAATAATAAACTAATGAATATAATATTCTGAAACACCCCTCTCACCCCCCTTATAAATACCACCATTGTAGAGACCAAAGATTTACGTACATGGAAATTACATTACTTTTACAGAATACTTAATTTATAACAAAAACAGACACCCAAGGATCGTACAAGTTTAGTGTCTTTGGAAACATGGAACATAATCTTCTAATCATGGTGAAAGATTGTCAACATTTCCCATAAAGATTTTTCCCTTTTGTTTTCTTACCTAAAACCACTCTTTATATCCTAGGGAAAATAAAACATAAAAATGGCGAGATAAATTGCTCATTAAGGTTAAACATGGAGAACATAAAACAATCCATAAACATTTTAATGTAAAAACATGAGCATTAAATCTAAACATCAAAATCATGAGCAATGACATGAAGAATTGTAGTACATAAGACATAGATCATAAAGGAAAATTAATCATGATAAACTATAATGGGAATAAAACATGTAATTGTAGAAAACCATTAATCGCATGTTATGATTTCCATAGTATCCAATGAATTGTTTCCAAGACCATCACAGTGGACAAAGTCCATTACTGAACTAGGTTTACTAGCCATTCTAGCCCTATATTACTGAACCAGATTCATTTTCTATTCTATCCATGTCTATCTCATGAGATATAAACATTTATCCAATTCGTTAGAGGGAGATATAGGTCTCACCCATCTCATAATGAAATCATTCTTTCATGTGCCACAAAATAAACATAAATCATTCATCATAACCCAAAGAATAATATGGGTTTCATTTACATCATCTCATCATAACATAATCCATATAAGACAAATGGATATCATTTCATCATAATAAAAATCAAACCATGTGAATAATAGAGACATTGTACTTGAAATAAAAACATATTAAATAATGTCACCTTATAAGGAAAATATTTTTGATAAATCACTTGAAATGAATTCTTGAGGAAAATATCCTTTCTTCCTCCAAATAATTTTCTTTTCAAAAAATGAAATTTAATTTTAAAAGAAAAGGATTTTGATGAAAATAATCATGAAATATTTTAGATGAAGATTCATGAAAATAAGGTGTTATGAAACCGTAAAAATTCGTTCACACCGTATAAGTTAAAAAAACATTATTCTCGTACTTTTAACGGAAAAGTAAAAAAGTACCGCGTATGGTAAACAAAAGAAAGATCCCTTCCATAACACAAAGTAAAAGTAAAATAGGTGTAATCATGACTTTAAACATACATGTAATAATATTAAACACTTTATTAAAGACATTTTATGGACATTGATGAAAAATATACCCCAGTAAATACTTACGTATAAGCAATCTCAGATAAAAATGAGATTGCAAAATTATCCCTTACCTTAGGTCCAATTTCTTCCATACATGTCCGAAACTCCTGTATAGTGGGTTTAAAAATATTATTAACTTTTAATAGAACCATAATAATATTTATTATATCATATATGATTCACTTATGACTTTATATTACCCGTTCTTTTATCAATTCCATGTTAAAGTAGCGTTTTGGGTAAAATCGTTTCATTTATCGTACGTGTTTGGACTTGTTGTTCATGATATAATTATTACATATATGATGATTTAATTACTTCCAAAATGTAAAAAATGATTTATATATCATATATATTCAGTATATATATATAATAGATTGATAAATGAAATGAAACACACCGTTCATGTAGACGGTAGGTCGTACGTAGGCATGAACGTTGTTTTCCTTTCCTTATTAACATGAATGGATTTAAGTAGATGACATATACATATATAAATAAATTCAGTCATATATATTATTATTATTCATTATATATAATTTATAATCATTCTTGAATGGTTAACATGGAGAATGAATCTCATCGCGTCGTGGAGATGGTAATCCGTACGTATGCACGAGTGATGATATCATTCCCATAATTATTTAATGGAATTAGAGTGGATGATATAATATCTTAGAATCAGTATGATGTTATAATAACCATATATATTTATTATTTACACCATTATACCCATATAAGTAAGGTGGTGGTGGAAAAACAGATTACACCACAGCATGGAGACGGTATTCCGTACGTACGCACGCGCAGTGATTTCGTTTTCCATAGAATGGATAGAAGGTGAAATTGGGTTGTTTCATATTTATAATAACATATAATTATATTAGTTATACTTTTGTTATTACTTTATATTGAAACAACTAAATAAGAGGAATCAGAAGAATAAATAAACATGAACGAATCGGTAGAAGAGATTACCTCTTCTTCGACGCGCCTCCTCTTTACCTTCTCTTAGGGCACTAAATATTGTCTTTGAAGAAGACCAAAACCTCTAGTATCTTTCTATGGAAGTGTAGAAGTTAAATGGGCAGGTTTTGGCTTATCTTTAAGTCTATAATATGTGTGAATAGGAGAGGGAGGAGGTGCCCTTTTATAATGGAGGAGAGGGGCACCTCTGGAAACCTCAAAATATTAATTTAAAATAAATTCAAAACCCACTTAAAAACAACCAAAATGACTCCAACCAGAATATTATACGAGATAGGATTTCAATATCATCATCCAATAAAATTTATTCATTTTGGAAATTTATTTTAAACCTTATCAACATGATTTATCCTTATTTAATCTATTTAATTTTAATTGTGGTAATAATATTCTAAATTTTAAATTGTTAAAAATAATTACTTATGTGTTTTGGATTATCCAGAATTGGGTATTTTATGATATTTTAGACCACATAAATTTCAATTTATAATTTTTAAATGTTTTTGTGTTTTTTAAACAATTTAATAATATGTTATTTTTATAAAACAACAATAGTTTTAATTTTGACACTATTAATTTATTTGAATTTAAATAAATTCCAAACAGAGAATATAATCTAAAAAAATGTTAATTAGAAATATATTATGTCATATTCATCTAGAAAATTTTTGTAGAACACTAATTAGTTCATATAATATTTATTTAAATTTTTATAATACCATTTATTTGATATTTCTGTTAATAAAACAATTACTAAATCATTTTTATATAATCATTTAATATACTTATTAGTTTCATAAAAATAAAAAATAAAATTCTATGATGAATATAAATATAATATATTAAAATATAATACCTTTACTCAAATTTTAAATCTTAAAATCACAACATGTAAATTGTTATATATATTCAATTAGGAAGGTGACAACTTTAACATCATTTAAAATAAAATAATACAAGTGTCATAATCGCTTTTATAAAGCTCAAAATGGTTAACAATTATACCATTGGATGGTTACGATATAGATATATACTACCAATAAGTTTTGGACAGGTTTTTGGGACTTTTAATAGGTATTATTATCTAACTAAAAACTATATTACTGATTTTTTACTAAATAAATAATTTCGGCATCATTAAGGTATAAGCTATTAAGGTAATTAAATATCCCTTAAAAATTTCAAATAAATTACCATAAAAAAGAAAAAAAATTTAAATTTCAAATGAGTTTTTATAATATAATTTATATTCTTTATAACCTTGTATTAAAAAAAATTTTATTATTAAAAATGAGTGAGACATATTTCACTTTCTTTAAAATAAAATATATTAAAGGTCTTACTCAAATCCAAGTGGGTTCAAATGGATTCCATTTCGACCCAAATATGACTTATAACTAAATATAATCATCAAATTATATTAATACATGTGTTAAGGTAATTTTAAAATATTATATTTACCCTTAATTACCTGATATACCTTTAACTATGGTAAATAAAATTTACTGTAGTTACTATTCATAGTGCCCAAAAATAAAAAGTATCCTATTAACATAATTTGGACCTATGGATTTAAAATATGGAATCCATTTTTCCAAATTGAAATCACAGAATTTGAATAAATTAATTTAAAATTAATCCCATCTTTATGAAAATGAGTTTTAAAAGTTAAAACATTGCAAAAGATTGAAATGATTTTACCTATGAATTCAATGTAAAATCAATGATAATGACATAAATTATATTAAATGGTAAAAATATATTGTATTTATACATCAAAACCATTAAATATTATAATTTAACCATATAAATTATTATGATGAAAAAAGTTGTTTTTAATTAAAATATAGCGTGTTTTTACTATTCATTAAAATATGAATGTTATCAGAATAATATGAATAATTTATCCAAAGTAAATTTATATATACTTATTCCAAAAGAGAATTATATTTTGTCAAATTGAACTTATAAATATGTAAATAACTATATTTAATGTGGGTGCGCCATCAAAAGTCGGCAAAACTGCATTTTTTGAAAAATACTTATTTTACCCAAAAAATTTATTTATTCTTATACCATGTTCTAGAAAATGATTAAGGTGAATAATAATGTTATAAAATTCAATATGTAGTGAATACTATTCATAAAGTCTAGTTAATAACAATATTATAATAATATATCTTTGATTAAGGAAACCTGGTATTGCGTACTACACACGCTATCGAGGAAGGTCGTGATTGCATATAATACAAGCCAAGTCAGGGCAGCATGTAGTGTAAGCACCCTTTGGTGTTCTGTATAACATAATCAAAACTTATTTCATTTATACATTAAACAAAATCTATACATAATTTTGCGTAGAATAATTTCTACAAAACAAAATTGAAATTGTGTGTAACACGAGCCAAGAATAGTGTAGCGTATACTGAAAGCTAATACAGTGTTACGTATAACACATGATAATTTTGGTGTAGAGTACAACACAATACATCAATGAAATTAAAAGAATATTTTTCATAAAATATCAGGGTGTTACATTATAACCCCCTTAAAATGAATTTCTCCCTCAAAATTTGTTGGGGTTATAAATGGTTTACTACTTGAAAGTTTCTTTAAAAAACCTATATTGTAAAAAATTACCAAAAAATAACTTTAAAAACTAAAGTATGAAACATAATGGTTAACCAAATTAACTAATCACAGTGTTTCCACATAGGATAACATAGGTGAAAATATGGATATGGAAGAGAAATATAACCATCAATATCTGATGGAGAGTGGTAGAGAACATGGCTATGGAAAACCCAATAATAACAAAGCCATAAATTTTTGATGATCTTAGGTACCATCTGATTCATCAGATATGAGGGTACTAGGAGAACATTTTTGGTCTTCAAGATCATTTCCCTAAATTTGATGAATCTTTTCATATGGATAAATACTTACCTAATTTCAGTGTAAAATCATCATTGGTCATACCATAAACAATTTCCAATTCATATCTATTTAATGAAATGAAGTTGAATATGCCATTCATGAAGTGTTTTCAGATCATGCAATAGAATGATAAGTCATCCCATCTGTTTCTATCACAAAAAGGTTAGCATAAGTTATTTAATATATATAAGTCCATCTATGTTGAGATTAATCGTATATGGTTCCTAAAATGGACTTATTCTTCATCTATCATACCACTTAATAAAATAAAACTAATTTATACTAACCAAGGACTTTATATAGGCCAGTGGTAGGCGATAAAGTCTTGTCGCACTTTGGTTGTGGGTTCGACTCCCACAGCCTTGTCCAACGTGACGGGTTGTCTCCCATCCTATGAGTTGTCATTTTTTTAAAACTATACTATTAAAAAATTCCAGAAATAATATTGAAAAACAAGTTCTATCCTTAAATAATACTATCTGATGTATAAATTAATCAATTACCACATTTAGGCTTATCAAAAATACTTCCTTCCAATCTCATAGTAAAAAAAAATTACTAGAAAGGTCATATAACAAACATGTGAATACCATCATTTATCCCCCCTATATCATAAGATATATCTTGTTGGTCACATTCCAAACATGTGAATAAGTTAATCATGTATTCTCTTGAAATATGAATTACCATAGAACCTTAGTGAAAACATGAATGTTGTCAAAAGTTAACTCTTTCCACATACCAAAATCCCAAAATTCCGATATACACACACCATGATATCACTTTGTCCTTATTTTAGTCATGATCTCATGAATACTATCATATATATTATTTTCTCCTTATACCTTCATTATGAACATATTTGGTGCTTTAAAAAAATATTTCAATCACTTTCCATGGTTACTGGTACCATAACAAACGAATACATAAATATTCTAATATTCCATGATACTACAAATGAGATTCCACAACACTATTTTGGAATCTCGGTACATAAACACTTAATCTTTCCACCACTTCGTTTTCATACTCGACATTACCAACAGTGATTTCATGTGACTTCCCTTTGTCCTTTTCCTTAATAGTTTGTTGATGTCGATCATTATTAACCCTTGGATTATAACATTGATTAGCATAATTTCCCATTTCCTTTCACTTGTAACATTGAAGTGTAGGAGGTGCATTCTGTGTATCCCTTTCTATGTTAACATCATTAGAAATATTCTTCCCATTACTTCGACATTCAATTGCCCGATAACCTTCTTTTCCACACTTAGAAACATTTTCTAGTCCCTCTAAGACAATCTCCACCATGATTATTTCCACACTATTAGCATAACGAAACAATTGTCTTCTTTTCACCATAGTTTTCAGAGTTTTCCTTGAACTCCATCTTTTGTTTCTTATCTAAATCATGAGATAGATATGTAACACCAACTTCCAATTCTGTATTGATAGAAAAATGCACAATTTTTTCATAGATAATGAAGTCTCTTATATCTAAGTCCCTTTGAAGACTTGGTTTTAATCCACCAAAAAATCGATCAAATTTACTTTTAGGTTGGATGATAAATCCATATGCATACCTTGCAATCCTTGAAAAATTTGTCTCTTATATACCAATAGATTCATCATCCTTTTTCTTAAGCTCAAGGAACTCCTTTTCCATCTTTGTTCTAAGAATATGAGGGAAGTCCTTATTGGAAACCATGTTCTTGAACTCATCCCATTCCACGGATTCAATTTCATCTTGGGGACTTGTATTCTTAATTAGAGTCCACCAAATGGTCTGCTTCACCTTCTAAATGGAAAAAAACCAAAATGAATTCTTCATGTTCTAAACCGAAAAGTATGGAAAATATCTTTTCAATGGTACTGATCTATTGTTTAGGAACAAGTGCATCGGAAGAACCACTGAAAGGAGGTGGACGTTGCCTCATGAAGGATTCAATATAATATTGTTCCATTCTATGCTCATTTGGAAGTCCAGAATAATTCATAGCTTGTATAAGTATAGAAATAAGATTTTGCACTCCATCTCCCATAACATTGGTTTGTTCAAGAGTACAATCATTGCATTTTCCATTACATAGATCAACACGGTTCCTTTGGGTTCCAGCCATCGTCTAAAACTCAAAAAGAATAGTGTGAGAGGCAAAAAATCAAGCTAGGGAAACAACATAATAAAGGGGAATTACCTTCAATATATAACATATTAGGTTTAATTATAATATCGTTATTGTAACTCTAGGACTATGACATATACATATACTTAACCTTAGAGACATCCCTATACATACCTTATAAATATCTCTAGGGATTTCACTAATGTTTTCGCATCCTAGTTTCCAAAGGTTAACTATACCACCCTCTAATACCAACTGTAGAGACCCAATCTTAGTGTATATGGACATTAAATTACTATTTCGAAATACATAATACATAACAAAAACAAACACCCAAGGAACGTAATAGTTTAGTGTCTTTGGAAACATGGAACACGATCTTCTAATCATGTTGAAAGATCTTTAACATTTCCCGTAAAGATCTTTTCCATTTGTTTTGTTATCTAAAAACATTATTTATATCATGGGGAAAAGAAAACATAAAAAGGGTGAGCTCAAATTCTCAATAAGGGTAAACATGGAGAACATAAATCAACACATAAACATTTGAATATAAAAACATGAGCATAAAATCTAAACATCAAAATCTTGAGAAATGACATAAAACATTATAGTACATAAGGCATAGTTCATAAAGGAACATTAATCGTGATAAACTAGAATGGGAATAAAACATGTAATTGGGGAAAACCATTAAGCACATGAGATGATTTCCATAGTAGAAAAGGCATTGTTGCAAAGACCATCATAGTGGACAAAGTCCATTACTGAACCAGGTTTACTTGCTGTTCCATCCCTGTATTACTGAATCGGATTCAGTAGTCGTTCCATCCATGTCTATCTCATGAGATATAAATCTTTACCCAATGAATTGGATGGAGATATAAGTCCCTCCCATCTCATAATGAAATCATTCTTTCATGTGCCACAAAATAAACATAAATCATTCATCATAACCCAAAAAATAATATGGGTTTCCTAAACATCATCTCAACATAATCTTATCCATATAAAACAAATGGATATCATTTCATCGTAATAAAAATCAAACCATTTAAATAATAGATACATTATACTTGAAACATAAACATATTAGATAATTTCACCTTAGATGGAAAATAGTTTTGATAGAAACAATTGAAATGATTTCTTGAGGAAAATATCATTTCTTCTTCAAAAATCATTTTCTTTTCAGAAAATTCCATTCAATATTAAAAGAAAAGGAATTTTTTGAAAAAAATCAAGAAATCTTGTAGAGGAATCATCATGAAAATAAGGAGTTATGAAACTGTAAAATTCTATTCACGCCGTATAAGTTAAAAAACATTATCCTTGTTCTTTTAACAAAAACGTCAAAAGTACCATGCATGGTAAATAAAAGAAATATTCCTTCCATAACACAAATTAAAAGTGAAACATGGGTAAAAAGACTTTAAAAATACATGGAATAATAGTAAACACTTTATGAAAAACATTTTATGGACATGGATGAATAATATACCCCAGTAAATACTTACGTATAAGCAATCTCAGATAAAAATGAGATTGAAAAATTATCCTTTACCTTAGGTCCAATTTCTTCCTTACATGTCTAAAACTCATATGTATTGGGTTTAAACATAATATTGACTTGTAATAGAACCATAATAATATTTATTAAATCATATATGAATCACTTATATCTTTATATTACCCGTTCTTTTGTCAATTCCATGTTAAAGAATCATTTTGGGTAAAATCATTTTATTTATCCTACGTGGTTGGACTTGTAGTTCATGATATTATTATTAAATATATCATGATTTACTTACTTCCAGAATGTAAAAAGTGATTTATATATCATATATATTCAGTATAAATATATATAAAATAGATAAATAAAATAAATGAAACACATCTTTCATGGAGACAGTAGGTTGTACGTACGCATGAACACTGTTTTCTTTCCTCATTGACTTGAATGGATTTATGTAGACGAAATATACATATATAGATAAATCCAGTCATATATATTATTATTATTCATTATATATAAATTATAATCATTCTTAAATGGTTATCATGGAGAATGAATCTCATCGCGTCGTGGAAACGGTAATCCGTACGTACGCACGAGCGATGATATCGTTCCCATAATTATTGAATGGAATTTGAGTGGATGATATAATATCTCATAATTAGTATGATGATATAATAAACATATATAGTTATTCTTTACATCATTATACCAATCCATGTAAGGTGGTGGTGGAAAAACAGATTACACCACGGCGTGGAGACGGTATTCCGTACGTACGCACGCGCAGTGATTTCGTTTGCCGTAGGATGGATAGAAGGTGAAATGGGGTTGTTTCATATTTATAATAGCATATCTTTATATTAGTTATACTGTTTTTATTACTTTATAATGAAACAACTAAAGAAGAGGAAGTATAAGAATAAAGAAACTTGAAAAAATCGGTAGAAGAGATTACATATTCTTCGACGTGCCTCCTCTTAACCTCCTCTTAGGGCACTAAAGTTGGTCTTTGAAGAAGACCAGGACCTCTAGTAGGTTTCTATAGAAGTGTAGAAGTAAAATGGTAAGGGTTTGTCTAAGCTTTATGGCTCAAATTTGTGTGAAGAAGAGAGGGAGGAGGTGCCCTTTTATAAGGGAGGAGAGGGGCACCTTTGGAAACCTCGAAATTATTAATTTAAAATAAATTCAAACCCCACATAAAAACTCCCAAAATGACTCAAATCCAAATATTTGATGAGATAGGATTTTAATCTCATAAACCAATAAAATTTTTACATGTTGGAAATTTATTATTAACCTTATCAACATGATTTATCCTTATTTAATCTATTTAATTTTATTTGTGGTAATAATATTCTAAATTTTAAACTGTTATAAATAAATAATTATGTTTTTTGAATTATCCATAATTGGGTACTTTATGAAATTTTAGAACATATAAATTTCAATTTATAATTTTTAAATATTTCTGTGATTTTAAAAAAAATTAATAATATGATATTTTAATAAAATAACAATAGAGTTAATTTTGATACTATTAATTTATTTGAATTTAAATAAACTCCACACAGAATATATATTCGAAAAAAAACGTTTAATATATTCTTAAAATGTCTTATGCATCTATAAATTTTTTTTGGAACATTAATTAGTTCATATAATATTTATTTTAATATTTATAAAACCATTTATTTGATATTTCTCTTAATGAAACAATTACAACATCATTTTTGTATAATCATTTAATATACTTATTATTTGCATAGAAATTAAAACTAAAATAATATGATGATGATAAATCTAATAAATTTCATAAGATTACTTTTACTCTAATTTATCATATTAAAGTCACAAAATGTAAATTGTTATATTTATTAAATTATGAAGGTGACAACTTTAACATCATTTAAAATAATATAATATAAGTGTAATAATCACTTTTATAAAGCTCAAAATGGTCCAAATTCGTCCATTGGATGGTTATGGTTTAGATATATACGACCAAAAAATTTTGGTTAGGTGTTTTAGACTTTTAATGGGTATTATTATTTTAACAAAAACTATATTACTGATTTTTCACTAAATAAATAATTTCTGCATCATTAATGTATAAGCTATTAAGGTAATTAAATATCTCTTAAAAATTAAAAATAAATTTAAATAACAAAGAAAAAAATATTATATTTCAAATGAGTATTTATAATCGAATTTATATTCTGTATAACCTTGTATTAAAAATAAATTAATTATTAAAGTTTGAGTGAGACATATTTCACTTTCTTTAAAATAAAATAAATTAAAGGCCTTAATCACATCCAAGTGGGTTCCAATGGATTAAATTTAAACCCAAATATGCCTTAGGACAATATATAATCATCCAATTATATTAAGACAAGTTTTAGGGTAATTTTATAATATTATATTTACCCTTAATTAAGCGATTTACCTTTAACTATGGTAAATAAAATTCTCCGTAGTTACTGTTCATAGTGCCCAAAAATAAAAAAGTAGCATATTAACATAATTTGGAACTAATGATTCCAAATATGGAGTCCATTTTTAGAAATTCTAATTACAGAACTTGAAGAAATTAATTTAAAATTAATCTCGTTGTTAAGAAAACGAGTTTAAAAGTTAAAACATTGCAAAAGATTGAAATGATTTTACCTGTGAATTCAATGTAAAATAAATTCTAATGACATGAATTATATTAAATGGTAAAAATTTATTCTATTTATACTTTAAAACCATTCAATATTATAATTTAACAATATAAATTATTACGTTGAAAGAAGTTGTTTTTAATTAAAATATAGCGTGTTTTTAATATTCATTAAAATATTAAAGTTATTAGAATTATATGAAAAAAATTTCCAAAGTAAATTATTATATCCTGATTCCAAAGAAGAATTTTATTTTTTCAAATTGAACTTATAAAAATATGAAAAACTATATTCAAATTTGGTGCGCCATCAAAAGGCAACAAACTGCATTTTTTGAAAAATACTTATTTTACCCGAAAAAATTTATTTTTTCTCGTACAATGTTCTAGAATGTAAGAACGCTTTTTTTTATGAGAAAGAATTTGGAATATTCTTGATATTATTCCAGAGCAGTGCCTTCAGACGGTGTGTGATTCCGAGCCCCGGTGTGGTTGGAATTAAATTTTCAGTGCGTTCACACTTGACACGCCAAATAAATGGGATAACTCCTAAACAGAGATTCAGATCAGATATCTGAGTGCACGGATGGGTCCATAATGGGATTTTTATCTTAGGAATGACATAAAGCGTGTCGGCGCGGGGAGTTTGGACCCCTAGCCCGCTACCAGAATGTTAAACGGAGAAATTAATTAATTAATTAATTCGTTTAATGGTTAAACTCTGGTATCAATTAAACGGTGGCTAGGATTGGAAAACTGAGGGTACCGTTATGTTTGGAGCGTGCCTTTTACCCTAGGATAGGTATAAGTTATGCGGGCGTGGGCTGTCAGTGAAAAATGGACCTAGGGGTGTTTTCGTTATTTGGCGACCGCAGGTGTTGAGTTTAATAACTTTTGAATGGGGCCTCAGATTAAAATTTAGAGATAATATTTGCACACGGAGCATCGTGTTTACCCCAGGGGTGCCCTCCTTTTTGTCTGTGTAGGGAGCAGAGTCAGGGGCGTGTCGGGCGGGGGGTTTAAGTGTTTTCTACTTAAAACACACCTCCTCCCTCTTCTTCTTCTTCTTCTCCACCTAGACAGTGGCAGGTGGAGGCCCCCTCCCACTCCTCCTCCAATCCAGCGAGGCATCTCTGGTGAGGCGCAGCCACTCCGGCGGGTCGACGGCGAAGAGTCGGGCTATGCCCAAGAGGGAGGATTTGTCATTTTTGTTTTCTCTTCCCGCACCTACTCTGAGCTATTTTATCTGCATCTAATTGTTGTTTTATCTTAAAAAACCCATTGATGCGTATTATATTTTATTATCTTTCCAATGAATCTTCCGGAATTGAAATTCAAGTATGGAGGAGGCCGTAGCAGTTCGACGAAGTTTGCAGGTTTTCGGTTTATGGTGGGTTCGAGAGGCGGCACGACATCCTTAGGAGGCGGCGGCGGGGCTCTCGGACGGCTATGCGGGATAAGGCACAGGGCAGCACGGGTGTTTGGCTGAGGACCAACCAAGCGCGTAGGCATGGGCGCCGGTGCGAGGCGGAGCCAGCCGCCTGAGGCGACGACTCCAGGCGGCGAGGCCGAGCCGCCGGGGAGCGGCGACTGCGGGGTCGCGGCGCGTGACCCCCACGCGGGGAGAAGACCCTCGAGACGCGGGTCTTCGCGTGGACCAAACAACCGGCCATAGGCCGGTCGGTGCGCAGACCACAGGTCAGTGTCTGGGCCGCACGGTTGAACCACGACCCGGCCTACAACGACCGGACCGACGGATTCAGGCCGGTCCCGCCCAAGGGGCGTTGCCCCCCGCGACTCGGACGCCCATAATTTCCGCTATGGGCATTCGTTTTGCATGCCATCTACTTCAGTGTACTCCAGACGTTGAGGCAGACATTTAGAGTTGATTTTGGGAATTTTTAATTCCCAAAACGAGGGGCCTCGGAGGCGCGACGCGTCTTTTAGTGAAATGACGTTTTTCCGAGAAAATCTTGTTTTGGACTGCGCGGACGCGTACGACGTCCGTTTTGAGCGCCGTTAGCGGCGTTGGGACCCTAGCGTCGAGTAGGAGTTTTCCATTGTGGTTTGGTGCATTGAAACTGGAGTTGAGGAGTGGGCCCCACGTGCCGTCTTTTGAGCTGTACGCACCGCTTTATAAATTTTTCATCGGACGTTCGTTCGGGGCGTGCGAGCAGTCGTTTCTAAGTGTTTTTCCGAGGGCATTGAATTGGAGTAGTCTGCCCACTCTACTTTCCCATGCTAGTGTTGGCCCCACGCGGGCCTTTTCGGGAGTTGACGGTGATTTTCAGCTTTATCACCGGGTTTCTGTTTAGGACAAGTGAATAGTCTAACTTGTGTAATTTTTTGAGAAGATCGCAATGATGTGATCTGTTCATTATGTTTCGGGACCGGGGTGCGGGTCCCACGTATCACCGCTCGTGTGCGATGCGCTGAAATGCATATTTTTCTCCGGATATCCATTCCACTCAAGTGATCATTCCTTTTGATGTGTTTTCCCGAGGGGATCACAATGGTGCGATACACCCGATTATTTTCAGGGCTGAGGCTCCAGATCATGGGACGCCATTCGGGCATAAGTCGGTGTTGGAGACTTTTCCATCGGATATCCATTGGAGGTGAGTATGTAGTCAATCTTGCGTTTTTTCCATGAGGATTACAACGATGTAATTTGTTCAGGCGTGTGAAGCCTCTTGCACGATATTTTTAAATGTAGAAATATGAAAGGTGTACCGATGGTGGTTCTTCCTGTGGTGTATGAAGGGAAACCTTGGTGTGTGATCGCGTTCACTCCTGGGAGAGTGATGTTGGTGTTTAAAGAGATGTGGTTGGTTGCACCTCTTCCATTGAGGTGGAAAGTTGGAGTGGTTATGTTTACGCCTTCGCGTTGACGTTGGGTGTCATGTCCACGATAGCCTTTGGTCTGGGATTATGGTATACTCTTGGAGTATATGGGTTTTCTTGGAAGACACGTTGTTGTTCATACCTGAGAATATTTGTGCGCTTGTTTGGGGTTGACTTGGGGTCACACGTCGTGTGGGCCCCATGTGCGTGTCGTGTTCTTCTTTACGTACTTTTGACCTCTCGTGACGTAGAGGGTCCCTCTGTTCTCGTTTGTGGACCAGTTGGGTTGAGCTTTTCTCCTAGTCTTGTTCTCTCTTATTGACTAGTAGGGTTGAGTTTTCCCCTGGTTCTGTTCTTGTTTGGATGGAAGAGATGGTTCGTTTCCTCTGTTTCATCAGCTGTGACGGGTTTCAGTACCATTCCCTTTCACCGGACTGCGACACCACTTACGACTACGTGTGCATGTACAACGTGTGTGTTTTCCCACTTTCTGGGATGAGTTGTCTCAGTCCTCTTCGACAATGACTCGGCAGAGTACAACGTGATCACCCTGAGAGCCCGAGGAGTTTATCCCATTCCTTAGTCTTCCCTGGTAGTGTTCATGTGGATTCTGTGTGACCAACACTTTACACGGGCACTGATCCTCTACCCAGTAGGTTGTTTCCAGTAGGGCTGAGGTTGTTTCCAGCAGGGCTGAGGTTGTTTCCAGCAAGGCCGAGGTTGTTTCGAGTAGGGCTCTCCAGTTGTACCATCCAGCAGGGATGGCCAGTGGGTTACCATCCAGTAGGGATGGCCAGTACAGCGGTGTTCACCGAGGAGTACCATCTAGTAGGGATGGCCGGAGCAGTTCTGGGTTTACCTCTAGCAGGGCTAGGTAGTGGTCCCCGATGTTGGGCTTACCTCCAACTGGGTTGGGCAGTGGTCCCCGATGCCGGGCTTACCTCCACCTGCGCTGGGCAGTGGTCCCCGATGTCGGAATAACTCCAGCTGGGCTGGGCAGTGGTCCCACCGATGACTTTACCCAGGTCGCCCTCCAGTGGATTACCCAGTTATGGGACTGGGTAGTGTGGCACCCATAGACTCTTGCCAGGTCTCCCTATAGTGTTAACCCATCGACTTCCAGGGACCCTCCAATGGGGCTGGGCAGGGGGTCGCCTGTCGACTTTGAGGAGACCTCTCGAATGTGGGGCAGTGACGAGTGTGGCATGACATTCCCCCAGAACTCTCAAGTATGAGGGGTGCTTTCCCCACCGAGACGCGTCCTTGCGACGCGACCTAAAATCGTGCGGGTGAGTCAGTGTCACCCAAAGCAGATAGTTTCGAGGTGCGGTGATTTGACCCCTTGACATGCAGTTTGGGGTAGACATGTGGGATGTTGGGCGTCGATGGTGTTTACTTCTGTGACTGTTGGCTAATCACTTTCTTGGGCTGAGTTACAGGATGGAGATCCCCTTAATACCTTGTTCATGCTTCTTGATTGAGCATAAGGATATGTATATACATTGTTCCACTGCCCACTTCTTGGGTTTGGTTACTCTCCTTCCAGGAGAGGCAAAGACGCGTGGGGAATGCCACGTGCTTTCCGTGTATAGCTTCTCGTTGTTGGAAGAGTCTACTCTCCTGCTACAAGTAGTGAAGACTCTATGAGAAGTTCATCTTCTCTCCATTTCCAGCTCCTTGTGTTTGGATGAGTCTACTTCCTTTCTCTTGTTGGGTTTAGCTAGACTCTTTATTGTACTCTTTACTGCACTTTCGGTTGTACTCTTTTACTTTCCCCTGTTTGATCTACTTCTCACCCTTCGGTACCTCCTTTTTTGTTCGCTCGAGCCTTCAGGGTATCCTACTGAGTATTTTCATACTCACCCCTGCTTGGGCTTTTCCCGCACTTGGTGTGCCTTTGCAGACGACAGATAGGTTGGTCGTGACTTCAGCGGAGCTTAGTAGATCGAAAGCTTGGACCGCGTGTGGTGGTCATAGTCAGGTTCTGGTGTGGGACCCTCCCAACTGTTTGCTTTTGTTTTACCTGTTGGCGGGTTGTAGAACCTTTTTTGGTTGGGTGCGTGTTTTGACCCTTTTCATTTCAGTGTACCTTCAGATTTTTCTTTGTACTGATTAGAGGTCAATGCCCGTCTGGTGGTTTATATATAGTAGTTGCACTTTACTCTGCTTGTATTTTCTTTTACTCTGCACTTTTGCATTGAGTGTGTTGCGTGTGTGTGTTAAGGTACTCAGGCAAAGGCCTCCCTGAGTTTTTTTAGCCTTCAGCGCTTGTTTCCAGCCCTTGGCCTATGGAGGCGGGCTTGGGGTACTTGTGGCTCGAGCTGGGTAGGGTCGGGTCATGCAAAAGTGGTATCAGAGGTGGTTCGTTCTGTGGGACGTTGTTCGGACGTCCCTAAAAAGAAATTGGTTGGGATCTAGGGAAATATTGTCAACATGTCTCGAGAGCGGCTCTCATGCGAGGGAGTCCAGTGATGGTGCGGCGGCCAACTTATCCATTCACCAAGACCCTGATAACCCGTTTGTTGACTCGAAATGCTGAGAAACTTGTTGAAGGGAAAATTGGATTGTGCATCACATAGGATTGAGTCTTGACTATCCTTCTTGAGTCAGCTCCCCATTGTTGTTACTGGTATATACATATATGTTCATCTGATCGCGACACTCCTTGATAATATTCAGGATGCCTCCGCGAATACAGCCAATCAGGATACCAGCCTTGGTTCGTGACGACAACCCTGTGAGCTACAAGGCCTCAGTCCAGGACCCATCATGCGAGCCCCTTTCTCCGGGTGGGCCGGTTGCAGCACCCCCACCTGTTGAGCAGCAGACAACTTCAGCATAGCAGACGGGGCTTTAATGCAGGTTGAGCGTGCTTCGTGAGTTCCAGCGGCAGAGACCACTGAGGTTCAGTGGTGAGCCATAACCTCAGGAATTAGAGGTTTGGCTTGATACAGTGGTTCTCTTTTTTAGGCTTGTGCATACATTGACAGATCTTATGGTGGCTTTGGTCGCCAACCTTTTCCGTGGAGCAGCTTGGCGTTGGTGGAGTCTGGTGACTCAGTTCTTGATGAGTCATCGCTTTCGTGGGGCAACATTCAATTGCTGTTTCATGAGGAATTTTTTACCTCCTTCTTACGCTACATTTGGATTCAGGAGCTCCTACAGTTTCAGCAGGGAGGGATGATGTTGGCCGAGTACGCTTCTAGTTTCGTAGACCATGCACGCTTTTACCTGGACTTGGTCCATGATGATAACATCCGAGTACAGAAGTCTAAGCAGGGTCTCTGCCGAGAGATTTGTGTTGTCATAGTACCCTTGGGAATTTCCACTTATGTCGGGGTTCTAGAGAAGGTGCTGGTGATAGAGAGCTTCCTGTCATGTTCTAGAGTTGGTGGTGGCAGCAGGCACGTTGGGGCCAAGACGTCTGTCGTAGCTAGCAGGCGTCGGCAAGCAGAACCTCGACACAAGTGACTTTATGACAACCTGACTCGGGGGTGTGGTCGTACACCACAGTGGTGCCAGAGGGAACTAGTGCAGTCCGAAGATAGTCGTTGCTATGCTTGCGATGGGCTAGCTCTCCTGGCACAAGACTTCTAGACCGGGCATGTGGAGAGCCTCAGGCAGGCAGCAGGTGCACCACCACGACGAAGGCAGCACCATGATCGGAGTAGTACACAAAGAGTTGGTGCTAGCAGAGGAGCGGGAGGAGCTGGATGTAGAGGACGACCTTATGAGGCCTTCCCATCACCACTAGGTGGTCCACATCATGATTTGGGAGTTGACAGTTGGGACCACAGGTAGCCATGAGCTTTGGATGTCTACGATCCTTCAGAGCATGAGGTAATAAGAAGTATGCTCTAAAGCTCTTCTACTTTTTGCAAGAGAATTGTTAGACTCTGTGTGCGAAATTCTTTTCTCTTTGCTCCTTATTGAGGTGTTACCAGGGTGACGCATGGCGTCGGTGTAACCCTGTGTTAGTGGAATAAAAGGCGTGGAACCTTTCTCTTCAGTTGATGGTAGGGACTCCATCGCCTTTTGAGCGTGTAAGAGAGTCTTGGTCGTGGGACATCGACTGTGAAACCTTGTGTGACCAGATATCCTTGGGTGTTTCGCCATATGGATATTCTGAAGGAGGGAATCACTGGAATTTGACCCAGGTCCAAACAGTGATTCAAATCACGGCGTGCGACGTAGGGGTTCGGCCGGGGAGGTGAGCTACCCCCGAGGGCATTTGGGTCGTTGGATTTGTGTGAAGGGATGGCGAGGTTCCCTACCGCCTTGC
>OY728123.1:519648446-519653446 GCA_963277665.1 Viscum album | reverse complement strand
TTCCACCATTTTCCTTTAGTTGTGTATCTACTACCCATTATTATACTCTTGGTGTAATATACTTTCGTTTATGGGTATTTACATCAATGTTGTATAGTCCTTTTTGATGGGGTGTACATTTCGGAACTTACCGAATTTGGTAAGGGAACCTTTCACCCTCCTCATTTTAAAATTCATATTTTTTAGGTATTTTAATCTTATTATGATGGGATATGTTCTTATATATCCTTATTGCTATAAATTTTATGTCCAAGTGATGAGATACCCCTTTTTATCTCTCATCAACTCATTTTATGAATTTTGAAGTGATGTCGTTAGGCTGTCAAATTTTTTCAAGGGAACTTCTTAACCCAATATTGATTCTTTGGAATAAACTTGTAATCATTGAATATGTCGTTATATGAATTTGTGTGAATAACATTTGATTGTTTTACACTTAATATCCACTTATATTTGCTGCATTCGTTTGTCACACATAATTATGTAATTGATTTATCCTTAATCCAAGGATACCGTCTTTATAAGGGACTTTGTCTAGATCTCCTTTCATTAAGGAATATTTTTGTTCCAATACAAGGATTTCTTTTATAAGGTGTATAAACCCCTTTGACTTATACTTTTATTTGAAAGGAATATTTTCTATACGAAGCATTTTACTAGACGACAAAAAGTATGTTTCTTTTTAAAGTATGCGGTGACAATGACCTTTCTGCCGCCGTGAGTATTCTTTGATATTTGGATTCCTCTACAAGCCGTTATATTTTTAAAAGTAAATAAATACCATATACTCTTTTTTGGTATTGAAAATGGTTTTGATAATGGATTTGTTATGTCAATATATTTAATTGATATATTATGCTTGAACTGTGGAAATGTATTCTTTCCTTTATAATTGTTTTATGTGTTATGATTTTATAATGGTACTTGGACATTTGACGGGTGGTTACGTGATAAACCATATGTAGGGTGGTGCCGTGAATACCAGGATGGGTGGTTACGTTATAACCTCCAATGCATTGGGTATGGAAGTCGGCCGTATGGCTATTCCATTAAGTGATATTTGTGGAAGTAGACTGTATGGTTATTCCATTTAAGTATGTTTATGTCCCAAGTTACCTTTATATGTTATGTGTCCTTTATATGGGTTTTATGGTAATATTTTGGTTACAAAAGGGTATGTAATGATATTTTATTCAGTGAGAAGTATTTACTACTCCATAAAGGTGAAAAGTATTACATTGATAAAGTATTCATGGTTTACTTGTTGTATTGAAAAACTAACATTTTTCCTTCTTTGCATATCCCTTACTGGGTGTTTATGCTCACCCCAAGTTTTTGAAATGTTTTTTTCACAATACATAATGTGGAATAGGGTCAAGGATGGGATCAAAGAAAATTCATGCTTTCTTAAACATGGAACTAGACATGTTTCTTTTTAAGAGTTATTATTTTATCGAAACTTAGTAGAAGTGTCTACTTTGTAATCTTTTGAGAAGTAATAGTTATGTCCTAATTCTCTAAAACTCTAAACCTGAAAAGATCCTCAATGTGAATTATTCATTTAATTCAATATTAAGTATGGTTTAAGGCTAGGGCCTTATAGTTGGTATCAGAGGTCGGTTTAGATAACATTAGAGGTTAGGGTATTCTCTAAGCATAAGTGACATTACCAAAATGGATAGGATTTCCGAAAGAGTCCTAGTTTTAGATAAAGTGAATGAGTAATTATATCTTAGTGTTTATATTCCTCATTAGTACATGATGGTTTTGTTGATATACTCACACTGACCTTTTTGGTTTTAGTAAATGGATGGATCTAGCAGGCACCAAAGTAACAGTGGATGTGAAGGAAACCGTGACAGTTTTCTGAGCGAGAAACTGAATGATATGGGAACTACAATGAGAACTCTTGTGTTTATCCTCAACCAACTATCTGTAGTCATGATTGACCACATAAACCTTGGTGATTTCTATAAGGCATCATATATGCGAGAAACAAAACCCTACAGAAATACAAGTAATAATCATAAAGGTAAGTGTGTTAAAAAACCTATGTGTCAATGATGTGGAAAGAAACACCTAGGAAAATGTTTCAAAGGGACAGAAATATGCTATAGATGTGGAAATGAAGGTAATAAAGCAAGAACCTACCATGGAAAATGCAAGCATCCTGTTGACTCGAGGAAAGTGAAAGAAGTTCTTTGTGAGGGATGAATTGAATGTTTTAAATGTGGTGTTCATGGTCATTATGAAAACACATGTCCTATGAATAAGTTTCGGGAATGGGATCACCATGATCGTAAAAATATTCGTTTACCAATATCTAATGCCATTCCGATTGAGGATGAAGAAACTGACAATGACCAATCAAAGGTATGGATTATTTCTTAACATTTGTTTTCCTATTATAGAATCTTAGGTTATGATTCATGATTTTGTTTGTAGGAAAGAAGTATTTCAGAATAAGTTGGAAAGGAATGGTTAATCGATCATGAAGAATTTTGAATGAGTAAGAAGTCAACATATAAGGGCATCAAGAGTTATGGTGAAATTCTTAAGAGTATTAAGTCTCTTTTGATGATGGGGATTACATTAGAAGTATTTTTATAGTTTGTGTAACCCTGATGTTTGATATATGAAAATTTTATTCAAGTAATAGTTATCTGTTCTTTTGTGGACATAATTATAAAGAATCATTTGGGTTTATATGATCCTTACATTTGAGGTAATTATGGGTTACTATATGTTATGATGGAAAGTGAAAGGCATGAGATAAGATTGAGGTTAAATTATGTTATGGTTATTTTGATGATTTTATCTCTTTTTTGGGTAATGATTCGAGAATTATATAGTTTGGAAATAGGACAACACACAGACCGTGTGACAACCCGTCACGTCGGACAAAACTGTGGGAATTGAACCCACAACCAATGTGCGACTGGTATTTATCACCTACCACTAGACTACGTGAATTCCCTAGTTAGTTTGACTATTTCTTTTTAGTTAGATGATTTTATGAATTAAGAGTAAGTTGATTTCGGGTTATCTATGGAAATTATTAACCTATCATGGAGGATATGTGATTAGGTTAATTACTTTTCAATACGAGACTTTAAGAGCAACTGATCTTGTTTGGAGATAAATGTTACGATTTAACTTAGAAGAATATGTGATTAAATCTTTCAAATATTTGGGTTTCAATATTAGTTTGGTTTACTTTTGGCCTTCGATGAACTTTGGGTCTTGTTGGACAAATTTTGGAGATTCAGAATAGATTTCGTTTTTATAAAGGATTATCCTTTTTGGGTATTATCTGATCTCATAATAACCTTTTTTGTTTTAGTTTTGGTTAAGGTCTAAAGACATGGGAAGTATAAATTTCTCTTTTGTGGATTAGGTTATTCTCTAGAAGTTGATTATAGCTCTCTTAATGTAACCAAGTCATCCTAAATACTCATCTTTTGGAGAAAATATGAGTTCGTGTAAGAAATATAGTAAAAGATGAAAGTCAACATGACAAGTATGTATGTTTCCTTATGTTTTAGTTATGCTCAAAAATAAATTCCTCAATGAAAAGTAACATAAAAAATTTTGTTCGTTAACGTTTCCTACTGGGGAATCGAATACCGTTTAACCCACCACAAGTTTGTGATTTTCTTATGATTGACTTTCTCCTAAACATGTTTTCTATCACTCTCCATTAGAACATGACCCTCTGATTTTTCATCCATATCCATGTTTTCCTACATGGAATCCTAGTATGTGTTAACTCGGGTGACCTCTGTACTTCTCTTTATTTCTTTTAAAGCGATTGTTTTACCGACTCTTGATCCGATGTGGGACTTTCAATGATGTTTCTGAGCCCAAATTTAAAAATTGCAAGGATGCAGTTCCCAAAAGGGGGAAGGATGAAACACCCCAGGTAAATATAGAATATGAAATTTTTATATTTATCCCTATTTTTGATTAAAATTATAATATTAATTTAAAGGGAACGCTATTCTCGATGGCTTACCCAATACGCAACAATGAGTTCCTTTGAAATCTTACGTTTCACTCTAATAATAAAATAATTTTATTTTAAATGGTAGTTAACACCAAGCCGTTTTAATGACGTGAATGAACAGAACAAACTACAAAATGATTATATATGTTTGTAAAATATTTTTACTTTTTACAATAAATGTTAGAGGATTAAAAATGCGAATGAATCCAATTTTAAGCGTAAACATTTTAATATTCTTTAAAAACCGACTTTTGACGGCGAACCTCTTTTAAATCCACTTTTGACAATTTTTTGTGTCATATTTGACAAAATAAAATTCTTCTTTACAATCGGGACATTGAAATTTACTTTGTGTAAATTTTTGGTATTTGTCCGATAAAGTTCATTTTTTAATGAATAGTGAAAAATGTTGTATTTTAATTCAAAACCTCTTTTCAATATATTTTATTTATATTATGATATTATCTTTTTAATTGGTTTTAAAGTGAAATTATAATATATTTTTACTATTTAATCTAATGCTGGTAATTGTAATTAATATCACATTGAGATTGGACATAAACAAGTGTAAATCTTTTGATAGATATTGTTTATTAAAAAACGCTATTTGATTTGATTGTGGAATTGAATTATAAATTTAATTAATGAAACTTCTATGTTATAAATTTGGTAAAATAGATATCATTTTTCAATTCAGAAAATCAAATATATCTTAGGGTTAATTTTTGGTATTTTTCAGAAAAACCTTAATTTTTGATGAATAGTGAAACCACAAAGTGGTAGTTACAAAAACTGATTTTTCATTTAAATGGGACTTTACCACTTCTGTTATTTGAATTTCAAAAATAAAATATAAATGATTTTCATTATTATGTAAAATGTGGTTCAATGGGATGAAAATAATTTTTGATGAAAAGTATCTTTTAATTTTTATTAATCCCAATTAAAGGTAATTAGTGTGATTTAAGGTAAAAATGATATTATAATAAAAAGA